>JAZGTK010012851.1:0-14669 GCA_036877625.1 Ambastaia sidthimunki | reverse complement strand
TGTATGTGTTACTAGTGACAGAAACAGAAGTATTTCCTCATCTGTATGTGATGTTAGCCGCTGCTAATCGAGCTGCTAACGAGCGACACAGCTGTTGTGTTTTACCTCAGAATAAACGCGTCAGCGCGCGAGTCGGTGCTCACGCATCGCTGTCCTCCGCCGTGTCCGCTGTTTCGGTAACGGAGAGAAACGGCCCGGTAAACGCCTGTCGAAACCGATTCGTATCTGAAGTGCAGCAAAACACAGGCGCGCTACCGTGCTCAGCCGCGGCACTAATGCGCGTGCACGACTGTATACTTAGGCGCTCTGGCACGCGCCGCTGCTGTTGCACTGTTGGTGTGCGCGTGCTGCCATCTAGCGCTGTGAGAGAAAGCGGGATGTTTGTGTTCGTGTCTGTGGCAGATTGTTGGAAAAACAAATATTTGAATTAGTGTAAAATAATAAATGATTCTGAAAGTCACAGATGTGTGTGTTTTAAACACATAAAGGTGGGAATAAATCACTTTTAAACAGGGCTGTGCCGCTCCGCGCCTGTAGGAGGCGGTGTGCGCGCAGATTGATTGATTGATTATCTTCTGCAGAAGAAAACCTTCACGTGTCCTGTGTGTTTAATATCTAAATCATGCAACGAAAACACATGTCCGCATTCGCTATTTATCAATCATTTTCGGAGGAAACGACACAGTATGTGCAGGTACGAAAGTTTGTAAATGAAATGTGCAGTTTCTGGCACGCAATGCAATGCAAGCATGCAATGTCAAACAAACTAGTGATATATCCAACACCTTCTTTATAAAATGGGTTAATTATAAGAACTGGCAAACTATAATCTGTGTAAAAGCTGTTCTGTTCCTTCATTAACACATGGTGTGGTGGTAGCGAGGATATCTTATAATAGCCTCTGGTACAACAGTGTATCTGATTTCATCACTCTGCAATGATGCTGAATATTTGAAAGGACCGGATGTTTAATTGCCTGAGTTCTGCTTTGCAGACTGAAGCCCCACCAGTAAAGAAACCCAAAAAGAAAGTGAATGGTGTCCAACCCCACAAGAA
Source organism: Ambastaia sidthimunki (assembly GCA_036877625.1). Lineage (NCBI taxonomy): Eukaryota > Metazoa > Chordata > Actinopteri > Cypriniformes > Botiidae > Ambastaia > Ambastaia sidthimunki. The sequence continues at coordinate 13,613 of JAZGTK010012851.1, read as the reverse complement.
AACACAGAAGAAAAGAGGGACAGCTGAGAAATCTACAGCAAAGGCCAGCAGCAGAAACCTCAGGGAGAGATCTGAAGATGTAAGTGACTCAGATATAGAGCGTCAGAGAGTCTGTGAGGATACTGGAGCTCTTGTGTCTGTTTAGCAGGAGACCAGCGTGACTGATGGCAGTGAAGGGCTGAACAGTCAAACTCTTGACACACTTCTGACAGAACTGGCAAAAGTCAACAACAGCAGAGAAAGAGCCAACAGACTCTTCCAGTGGATTATTCACCCGGTCCAAGACAAAAGCTTCTTCAGGTCTGCACACAGTTCACACGCAGGGCTTGAAAGCTGTAACTCTGTTTTAATGTTGTTCAGTGTAGTGGAAAAAATACCCTTACATGTGTTGAAAGTTTGCAGTAGATTGACGTGATAAGTAAACTGCAAGATACTTTGGATAAAGGTTTTGTTCTGTCTATATTACAGAGATAACTGGGAAAAGAAACCGATTTTAATCCAGCGACAGAATCCAGACTATTACAAAGGACTTTTTTCAACTGCAGAATTTGACCGTATTTTAAGAAACGTAAGTAGCCTCTCCTCTTTGATTTGAAGTGAATCTGGATTAGGTATTAATGGAAACAGGTGTGAATGATATCTGGCCGTCAGATGTAATGTTCAGTGTTGTGTTCAGGATGATGTTCAGTATGGAGTGAATCTAGATGTGACAAGCTACACAAATGGCAAAAGAGAGACACACAATCTTCCAGGAAGAGCTTTGCCATACACAGTGTGGGACTTCTTTGAGGTACAGAACATGATGTACATCTGTAGTACAACACAGTTGTGTTAACAGTGCTGAAGTTCTGTCAGTACATGCAGTAGTTCTGAATGTGTTTGAATGTGAAGTGCAGTTCAGCAGTGCTTGACAGATGTTAATGTGTGTCTGCAGAGTGGCTGCTCTCTCAGAATGCTGAATCCTCAGGCGTTCTCCTCCACTGTGTGGCAAGTTCTGTCCATCCTCCAGGAGAAGTTTGGCAGTATGGTGGGCGCAAACACGTACGTGACCTTCACTGATTCCTCAGTAACGTGATGAGATTCCTCAGTTAGAACTCAGTTAGAACAGATTTGATTTCTGGTTGAAGAGTTCTGGTATCGTTCAGTCAGTCACTGCCACTGATCTAGAGATTTCTTTTTTTTGTAGGTATTTGACACCAGCCGGTACACAGGGTTTTGCCCCACATTATGATGACATAGAGGCATTTATTGTACAGCTGGAGGGTAAAAAACACTGGAGAGTTTATAACCCTCGGTGAGTTATCAGGTTACCTTGTCTGTGTCAGTAAATTAAAAAAAGTCATCCTGTATCAAGAAAACACATCTTATTTTTCATCCCTTAGCTCTGAAGATGAGGTCTTGCCCCTGGTGTCCAGCCGTAAGCACATAACCTTCACATTCATAAATAGAAAAATAAACTAACCTGAATCAGCACTAGTCTTGTGTTCTAGTTCTTATTATGTGCATATATAAAGCGGTTTGTTATAAACTGTGTTGTCTTCCTCTTTAAGCTAATTTCAGTCAGGCAGAGATCGGGCAGCCCATCATGGACGTGGTGCTGGAAGCCGGAGATCTTCTGTATTTTCCACGTGGATTCATTCATCAGGGAGACTGTCTGCCTGATGCTCATTCACTCCACATCACCATCTCCTCCTACCAGAGGAACAGCTGGGGAGATCTTCTTCTGAAGGTCCAGCTCTTCCCCTTCTGTGTTTCTCAAGACATGTCTGTAATCTTAAAATCAGAATAGTGTCCTTAACTGTCTTATTTTGTCCTTATTATGTCTTATTACTGTCCTTAATTGTCTGTATTTAACAGTAATAATGTTTGCATATGATCTAGAGCAGAGGTCTCCAGAGAGGTCCACAGAGCTGCAGAGTTTATCTCCAACCCTCTGGTATCACCTGAAGCAGCTCAGGATGGAAATGACTGAAACTTCTAGGCAGGTGTGTTGGAGAAGGTTGGTGCTAAACTCCGTAGCTCTGTGGACCTTCAGGAACATGGATTGGAGACCCCTGATCTGGAGGTTTCTGGATGAAACTTTGAGATGTGAGTTGATTGAGTATATTTGATGTGCAGCTGATCCCGGCTGGCATGGAGATCGCTATGGAGGAAGATGTTGAGTACAGGAAGGGATTGCCGCTCGATTATTTACAGTTCATGGGAGTTCAGAACACTGAGAAGGTATTTGTGTTGTTTTTGGAAATGTCCCTTTCTGTTTATTTCTCACTCCTTACACTGAAGTTGTGTGTGCATGCAAACAGGAAGATCCGCGGAGAGAGAAGTTTATTGCACATGTTCACAGTCTGATGAAGAAACTGGTAAATTTTGCACCAATTGATGCTGCTGTGGATCAGAAAGCCAGAAACTTCCTGCACGACTGTCTTCCTCCTGTACTGACAGCAGGTGAGAGCCACAGAAGATGCAGATGTAAACCATCTTAAACACTGATTTTACCAGTTTATAACTGAGTGAACTGTTAGTAACAGTGTAGTGTGGTAAAACAGCACTGTGAGAATAGATTAAGTTAAAAAAAATGTTAAAAAAATTGGTAATTTACACTAACAAACACTTCTGCCAGTATCGGTTAATCAGATTCACGTGCAAGCTGTTTTACTGCATTAATAAAACTTGCTCTGTTGTGATAAATCCTAAATAATATCAAGACTGTTCTGTAAAGATCAAATGTTTGTTTTGTAGAGGAAACTGCCAGCAGTGTGTATGGAGCTCCTGCTCGGTGGGGGGCTGGACAGGCCCTTGATGTGGACATTCAGATTAAAGGCCAAACTCAGATCAGACTCGTGCGTGCTGGAGTTGCCAGGTAACAGACTCAGATCCCTCAACCAGCGTTTCCTGCTGATGAATGCGTTATGTATTACACTATATTATTTATTCACGTGGACAACATGTAGTTAAAGATACACATGCACAAACTGAGTTTTGTCGTCATGTCTCTGCAGGCTGTGCAGTGATGGAGATAATGTGTTTCTTCACTACACTTCAGAGAACTCCAGAGTTTACCATAAAGAAGAACCCAAGAGCTTTGAGATACAAGCAGAGGTGAACATGAACTCTTCTCTGAAGTCACTTCAGCATTTTAAACGCTTGATTGAACGTGTTTGTTTTGGTTTTTAAATCAGCATGTGGATGCCATGGAGCTCCTGATTCACTCGTATCCCAAGTTCATTACTGTGGCCAGTTTACCATGTGACACAGCAGATGCAAAGGTATGACAGAATAAACTGAGACTCCATGACCTACTGCAGTGAACGCATTTATGATGTTATGTACATGTGTTTGGTTTTGCAGGTGTCTCTGGCTGAGCTGCTCTTTGAGAAGGGACTGATTCATACATCTGAACCTTTGACTGCTGAATAAAACTGTATGTTGGCTGAAAGAACTGACGTGTTCTGCATCATGTTATCCATTAAGTACCTACAGCTGTAATCATAACTCCTGCCTCTCTATTACCATCTGTTTAAAACATAAAACTGCAGGTTTTTACATACTTTCATTACGAGTCAAATGACATTTCCAACAAACTTCAACTTGACAGGTTAAATTAACTAACTCACTGATTTTGTTCTTTACCAAAAATTACTTAATCTTTATGAAATCTAAAATCATCCATGTGAGTCTTTAATGAACTGGTGAGATGTGGTGTGTTGTGTCACTCCTGGTTATGATCCTGTGTGAAGTTTTAAATCTGTACGCATTCACATATGTAAAGACCCCATCTACTGTAAATAAAGACTAATAAAACTGAGAACTAAATGCAAGATTTATTGTGCCAACATGCTTGGAACCAGAGACAACAGAAAAACAGACAGAACACACATTCTGATAATAAAGAGTGAAGGATCCAATAAATATCCGTGTTGAGGAATCTCACTTCCAGGTTTCCTGTTCGCCAGGTTTCAGTTCCCTGAAATCACAAAGTTTGGATTAAAAGGACGTCATTTACTAAGACATGCAAACATTTCAATGTCTCCATATGAAGATCAGCAGCCAGATCACCTGCTGTATAAAGCGCTTTTATTTCTGAATGCAGTGAGTTTCTGATCGTTCCATCTGTCCAGATAAACACCGATGACGAAACCCAGAGGGACCAAAACATTGACCCAATGTTCTCGAAACGCTGCAGCGAAGTTCACCATGATGCCTGTGATGAAAGTTTTATCATTTCATCAGCGTTTAAAACACTGTATAACACTGAACATTTGCTTGCATGTTGAACGGCCCTGTTGCGTTAACAAAAGACTTTACATTACAAATACTGTATGTAATCTCTCAACTACTAAAACTGAACATGTGAAACACCATCTGCACAAACTTTACTACAAATATAAACAGAACCCGGTCTGTCTTTAATAATCTACCGATTCAAATACGAAGCAAATAGTTCGCAACACAAATATCATTCTAATAACACATTATTTTCTGTGTTGAGTTGAAGGTGACTGTGTCGGGCCTGCTTCAACATTATCTGCTACTTTCCTCAAAAACAAGTGAATTTAATTATGTGTTTTAATTTACTCCGCTTATTCAAACGTTTATCTCGCAGAAATATTCTCCATTAGGTATAAAACGTTTGTGTTAATAAATAAATGTGCATGTGAATCTTACCTTCTGTCCGCGTTAGCACAGCAGCACTAGCAGCGAGGGTTGGAGGGCATTGGACTAAACCAACTCTCAGCATGTCAGTTTAAGGGGAGGTGCTGCAGCCTGAAAACAACACGAAGCTTTGTATTTCAAAAGATCCCTTTACATTCATATTCTCCAAAAGATTTGTAGAAAGAAAAAGGATATATTATATTTAGAATAAAATACGGGTTATGTTCTATTATGTTCAATAAACGGTGACATTAAAGGAGAGTTGATTATGTTTACACTCTCCTCTAGTTTTAAGGGTGGTGGAGTCTGGTGTTGTGACGTCAGCAGCGGCAGTTATGGCGGCTGGTTTCACGCTGTGGATGTTTTAGTAAATATGAATTAATTGTTTTTTCTTTGGTTTACAGCATTTAACAGCGACTGAACCTGCTGAGACACAAACCAGACACAACGAGAAACAGGTATGCAGGGTTAGTTACCCACGCTGAGTCCTCTTATTGAATACATTGACTTAATCCAGAGTGGCTGTTGTATTAAATGAGTTTGAGAGAGAAGAGGCTCAGATCAGACTTCACGTTTACATCCGATTAAATTTATAAATAAAGTTTCATTTTGAAAAGGGATCAGATTATGGATTAGACCTTAGAATAATAAAGTACTCGTTCATTCTTTTGTTTTGTTTATTATCACATGATTTTAAATGTGGTTAATGTAATGAATTTTGTTTAAACGTGCTGTTTTGTATCCTTTGATTGTGTATTAGCATTTTGTATTGTTACAGTTTCCCTTGTAGTAGTTCTTTACAAACATTTAGTTTCATGTGATCAGTCTGACACAGATCATTGTATGAACACAGATTATGGGAGTAATTTCAGCCTCATGTCTGTTTCGGTTCTGGTCTGGTTAGTGGATCGCTGGAACACATGCTGTTCATATCAGGAGGATAATGTGAAAGAACACATTTCATCTTTGTCTTGATGTGCTTTTCTGTTGCTCCTCAGAATGACGTCCATCATCAAACTGACGGCTCTGTCTGGAGTGCAGGAAGAGTCCGCTCTCTGTTACCTCTTACAGGTGGACGAGTTTCGCTTCCTGCTGGACTGCGGCTGGGATGAACATTTCTCCATGGACATCATTGATTCTTTGAAGCGGTATGAGATGATCAGGGCTTGAGTGTACTGGAGCACTTCCTGTGTGTCATGCGTGTCATTTCCTGTCCTGTCTTTCTCAGGTATGTGCATCAGGTGGATGCTGTGTTGTTGTCGCACCCTGATCATCTGCACTTGGGGGCTTTACCCTATGCTGTGGGCAAACTGGGGCTCAACTGCACCATCTACGCCACCATCCCTGTCTACAAGATGGGCCAGATGTTCATGTATGATCTCTATCAGGTGAGGAGGAACTCTCTGCTGGGGTTTAGATGTTAGTTTTAGATGTTCTTTGGTAAAAGTTGAATATGTTCTACCTCATATGCCATCATAGTCTCGACACAACACTGAGGATTTCAGTTTGTTTACACTTGACGACGTGGACTCAGCATTTGACAAAATCCAGCAGTTAAAATATTCACAGATTGTCAATCTGAAAGGTAAGACGTGTTTCCTTTGGCACTCAACTTGTGAGAAAATGAAACCATGTTTAATTCTCCAGAAGTGTTCAGTGTTATAAGTCTTATAAGTCTTGTTTATAAATGAACAGGCAAAGGTCACGGTCTGTCCATCACACCTCTGCCTGCTGGTCACATGATTGGAGGAACCATCTGGAAGATTGTGAAAGATGGAGAGGAGGAGATTGTGTATGCTGTGGATTTCAACCACAAGAGGGAGATGTGAGTATGAGTGTAGCTTGTTCTTACAGGAGTTGTTTAGAATTTAAACTTCTCATGTTAATAAAGAAACTCAAAAGTACCCTTCAATCGAATGTTTCAGACAGAGATGAAAAAGTTACAGATTGCAGATTTTAAGAGACAGTTCCCCAAAAACAATTGTCATTATTCATTTACACACATGACTCCAGACCCATAAGATGTTATTTATTTTTTGTGTACTGTCTTTTTAATGTGATGTGATGTGATGTTTTGTCAGTCATCTGAACGGCTGCTCTCTGGAGAATATCAGCAGACCTTCTCTGCTCATCACAGACTCCTTCAATGCCTCATACGTGCAGCCTCGCAGGAAACAGCGTGACGAGCAGCTGCTGAGTAAGATACAACTGACCAATCACAAACCAAGACAACTGACCAATCACAGTCCTTCTCCTCACACTCAACTTTTGTGAGAGGAAGATTTTCTCTCTTCAGTGACAGATTTGTGAACATACACGTTTTTCTTTTGTGAATGTGTGTGATGTTCAGCCAATGTGATGGAGACTCTCCGTGGTGACGGGAACGTGCTGATCGCCGTGGACACAGCGGGGAGAGTTCTGGAGCTCGCTCAGCTTCTGGATCAGATCTGGAGGACCAAAGACGCAGGGCTGGGCGTCTACTCGCTCGCTCTGCTCAATAACGTCAGCTACAATGTGGTGGAGTTCTCAAAGTCCCAGGTCTTAATTTCATTCTCTCTTACATCATCTTTCTTTGTTTATTTGTATGTTATTTAAAGAACACTTCAGACTCAAAGGTTTGTTTAATAGTAGAAAGATGAGTTTTGTTGGGCTAGTTTAAAATAATATTCTGTATGTCTGTTGGTGTTTTAGAAAACAGAAAAGTTCTGAACGTACAGTATTTATCAGTGACAGCTTTCAGTTTTACTCTCTCTATGAGCTGTTAATCCAAATGTGTGTGTTTTGGTGTGACCAGCAACACTGTATCAGTCTGATGTCTCATGTTCTCTCACAGGTGGAGTGGATGAGTGATAAACTCATGCGATGCTTCGAGGACAAACGGAACAATCCTTTCCAGTTCCGTCATCTCTCTCTCTGTCACAGTCTGGCAGATCTGGCCCGTGTGCCGAGCCCAAAGGTGGTTCTGTGCAGCCAGCCCGATCTGGAGTCTGGTTTCTCACGAGAGCTCTTCATTCACTGGTGTCAGGACGCCAGAAACTCCGTGATCCTCACGTATCGCACCACACCGGGCACCCTCGCCCGCTACCTCATCGATAACCATGGAGAGAAGAGGATAGACCTGGAGGTGAGACCTGCAGAGAAAGCTGTGAGACCTCGTTTTAGTATTCAGCGTAATAGCGTAAAGTCTTATGTTTTGTGTTTGTCTTTAACTAAACCAGATCAGAAAACGCTGCAGGCTGGAGGGACGAGAGCTGGAGGAATACATGGAGAAAGAAAAAATGAAAAAAGAAGCTGCCAAGAAACTGGAGCAAGCCAAAGAGTGAGTGAATAATGTGATTTAAACTCCTGATGTATGATTAACAGACGTATATTATGTTATATTACATTATATGGATATTATTGGTTAGATAAACCATTCAGTTATTATTAAAACTACAACAAAACAGAAGCGTCATAACTCTGGGATGGTTGTGTTCAGGGTGGATCTGGACTCCAGTGATGAGAGTGATCTGGAGGACGATCAGGAGCAAACGGCTGTGGTGAAGAGCAAACATCACGACCTGATGATGAAGGGGGAGGGCGGGAGGAAGGGCAGTTTCTTCAAACAGGCCAAGAAGTCTTACCCCATGTTTCCCACTCATGAGGAGAGGATCAAATGGGACGAGTATGGAGAGATCATCAGGTGACCTTTTAGGACAGGATGTGACTTCAAATAGAAATTGTTAATTTTTTTTGTGCTTTGAGATGCAAAATTATCTCTTGTTTATGGAATAATTCATGCTTTATGACCTTTGACTGCAGGCCAGAGGAGTTTCTGGTTCCTGAGCTTCAAGCCACTGAAGAGGAGAAAAGCAAGCTGGAGTCTGGACTGACAAACGGAGACGAGCCCATGCAGCAGGACCTGTCTGATGTCCCCACCAAATGCATCAGTACCACACAAACACTGGACATCAGGTGAGACCCACCCGCTCCACCTTTATCACAGACACAGCATCTGAAAATGTTTGTATTAATGCAGAACTAATGTTGATTGAATGTTCTCCTGTTTCAGAGCTCGGGTCACATACATCGACTATGAGGGCCGTTCTGATGGAGACTCCATTAAGAAGATCATCAACCAGATGAAGCCCAGACAGCTGGTGATCGTTCACGGTCCACCTGAGGCCAGTCAGGATCTGGCAGAATCCTGTAAAGCCTTCAGCGGGAAAGACATCAAAGTTTACACTCCAAAACTCCAGGAGACTGTTGATGCCACCAGTGAAACACACATTTACCAGGTAACCAAATCTCTGTCATAAACCAGCTGTAATGTTCTTAACAGATGCTTTCTGAATGCTGTTTGTTTGTCTTTTTCAATTAAAGAAGCTGTATTTGAGTTTTTTTCTTGCACCAGTTTTAATTCATTTTCTCTTCCACTGTCACAAGCTGTTATGGCTGCTGTACCTGTAACTGTTTTACCTCTATTCTAGTGCATCAAATTGAGCAACATTGTACAAAATTTTCTTTTTCGGCTAAAATCTGTTAATTGACAGATGCGTAACAGATCTGTATTCAAAACCGTCTCCTTATCCTGTCTGACTCCAAATGATACGTTTATAATGATTTATAATTTGATCTGTTGGGTCTGATTTCCAGAGAAATGCAAATTTGGTTTTATATGGACTTTCACGTTTGTAATAAAATGTAGGTAAAGTAACGTGCAATGTTGCATTGTTTCAAACAGAGGGAAGACGGAGAGGCAGAAGTTACATCAACATTTATTTGGTTGTTCAGGTTAATAAACATGCAGCATGAGAGTGTTGAGACAGGTGTGTGTTTGTTCTCGTGTCGTGCAGGTGAGACTGAAGGACTCGCTGGTCAGTTCTCTGCAGTTCTGTAAAGCCAAAGACACAGAGCTGGCCTGGATCGACGGCGTGCTGGACATGCGGGTGGAGAAAGTGGACACGGGTGTCATCGCAGAGGCTGGGGAGGTGAAAGAGGAAACGGAGGAAGGAGATCTGGCCATGGACATCAGCACAGACCTGACAACTGAACCCAGCATCACGGCCAACCAGAGAGCCATGAAGACACTGTTTGGAGAAGATGAGCGAGAGATGTCAGAGGAGAGTGATGTCATACCCACCCTAGAACCCCTTCCTGCTCATGAAGTGAGTGATTCCAGACAGTAATGTTCTCATCAGAGCAAACAAAGAATGTGTTTACAATAGTGCCAGTGATAAAAGCTGACAGAGCTCTGTAGTATCAGACATTCATCAGACATCAGAGAGAGAGACATTAAATTAGATATCCTGACCACAGATCCTCAGCAGGAAGAAACTCTGGAGTTTTTGTTGAGATGGTTCACCCAAAACTGAAAATTGTTCCATCATTTAGCCGTTGCTCAGACTAACTTCACTAACTAATTCACTCCACCATGTTTGGTTAAACTGTGACGTGTGACATGTTTTATCCAGGTACCAGGTCATCAGTCTGTGTTCATCAACGAACCGCGACTCTCAGACTTTAAACAGGTTCTCCTGCGTGAGGGGATCCAGGCGGAGTTTGTGGGCGGAGTTTTGGTGTGTAATAATCTCGTCGCTGTGAGGAGAGTAAGTAATGTCAGATAGTTCCTTTAAAGTTCTCATACTGTAAACCTCATGAGTGAGTGAAGACCTGATTCCAGACCTGTGTTAAAGACATTTATATGATGTGACCTGTGCATGTGTTTAGTCTAACATGTCATGATACACACATTTTAATTGACAGATTATTCAGAAACACTAAAAAATGCTTAACAAACTGTCCCAACTGTACAACATTATAGCTAAAATGTCTTCTAACATGTGAATCTGATGTCACGTCTGATGAAATATTGATGTCACTGAACTCTCTCTCTCTCTCTCTCAGACGGAGGCGGGTCGTATCTGTCTGGAGGGCTGTCATTGTGATGATTATTATAGGATTCGTGAGCTGTTGTATCAGCAGTATGCTGTCATTTAGCTGGAATCCGGAGCTCATCTCTCCAGCATTTCATTTTCTTTTGTAGTTTTTCATTTGTGTATGTTATTGTTTTGTGGCAAATAGCCAGAATCAGAGGGTCTCTCTGAACTCACCAGCTTTTGTTCCAAACTGCTCAATGCTAAGAAATGATTTTTTACTCTCTTCTGTTCACTGATAAATTTCAGTTTTCATAAAAACATTGTGTCATTGAGTTTGTGCTGTGTTTTATAACTCATTTTTAATGGCTGCTGTAACAGCTGAATGTTTCAGGTTTTTCCAGGAAATCAAACCCGTGGCCTGCGTTTATCTCCATACTCTACTAATATAGAAATACTAGCTCTGTATTTTTATAAGGGTGTGTTTTAACACTAGCCAGAAATAAAAAAGAGAAATCTCTACTTTTCTAGGGCCAATCAAATCCCACTGGGAAAAAATAAGCCACTACCTTTATTTTCCCATTTTCCTTCACACTGAAGTCGGGTTCCAACTTCCAGTTTTCGTTTATTTGGTAGTTTAGTGACTGTTTTAGTTAGGCTGTTATGTTAAAAGGTAGCTATGTAGTAGTCTATGTAGTAAGCTAGTCAGCAGACTACTGTCATTTTTGTAGTTAATATCTTTCTTTCAGGTGAGTATTTTTAGCACAGTTAGAGCACAGCTGTTTATTTATTCATCCCAGTGTCGGGTTCATCAGTCCTCGTATTATAAATGTGATTTCATTGATATCAACTTTCAGAACCACCGTCTCATGTTAAATGATTTATCAGTGATGAACAGTCATTAATATCACTGATTATGTGTTTGTCATTGAAAGTGATAAATGATGTGCAGATGTTTTTGATGAGTTCATTCACAGCATTTCACACACAACATGCCTGTAAGACTTCAATACAGCCACTCAAATGAATCTGAGTCAAAGTTTTCTTTTGTATAAAAACATCTTCACCGCGTCTTTAGCACTGATGTTTATTCTTGATGACAGGATGGTTTCTCAGCATCTGGGTGTTTCAGCAGGTGTGAGATGCTGTCAGTGTTTTAAAGAGCAGCTGTAAGTCAATACGTTTATTATGAGTGAGATGTTAGAGGACTGAAGAACAGATCAACAGCTCAAAAGATTTACACACAGTCTTGCATTGAAGTCGTCCTGAAGTGCTTTAGTGTGTCACTACTGAGTTGTGAATGTGTTTAATAGATTGATATGCTAGTTTGATGGTTAGCAGGCTGTTGTTCACTGACTCAACAGTGCAGCTGTGACATTTGGTTGCTCAGATATATGGCTTGAGTCTCTTTTAGGATGTTTGTGCATGTTAAGTTTGGACAACAGCAGTAATAGTAATTCTTGCGTTAGCAAACACTACAAAGAAACTCCAATATATATGTAATACTGGATAAATATAAATACATTGATATTTACAAATATACAGTATATAAATTCAGTAGAAAATGTAAACATTTGGTTATTATGAGTAAATACGTATGTTTGTGCATTGTTTCTATTTAAATAATGTAAATGTCATGAATAGAGCGCTACTCGTTATTCGTTATATATACGTTATATAAACGTTATAATGAATGGACGCACAGGTGAAATGTATCGATCTTTCTGCAGGCGACGTGAATGCACCGGATCGCGCGTGACTTACGCAGACCGTCACGTGCCTCCGGTGGCACCGAGCAGAACAAAGTTCCAGATGATCCAGATGGGAAAAGCAGGAATGATTGTGCGGTCAGAGGAAGTGAATCACCTGAGATCTGCCGGTCGTGCTGTGTGTGTTACATAAAGACTAGTGACATGTGTGTGGCTGATGCATTAAAAGATGCATGAATGCATGACTGCAGGACTGTTTTCTGCGCTGTTGCAGTGCGTCGGGCAGGACTCTGATGAGAGCAGATATCTGGGACAGTAAAGATTGGGTTTGCTGGTACATTTGAATGTTTCTTCAGGACCCACACGTCTGATCTTACTGTCTTCTGCTGCGTATTACACGCGAAGGTCCGACCCGCTCCAGCGCGCGTCTCCATCTCCGTCCGTCCATGACCGTCATCCGCATCAATTAAACCCACCGACGATGACCAGCACCGATCAGAACCGGCATCGGAACCAGACCGTGACGGTCTCCAAGAAATGCATCATTGCGCAGATGTTTAAGGTGCGCAAGAGGAGAGAGATGCTGGCGGCGCAGGTGTGTTTGGTCTGCAGTGTGCTGTGCGTGGCGTGGGGCATGTCAAGCCTCCTCACCAGAACAGGTGAGAACCATCCGAACCCGCATCTGTGTGAAATGACTGTATGTCCATGTGGACAAAGCGACATCATGCACAGCATCAACATGAGCGATACGCGCATTTACGGTCTGTGTGACGAGAGATTTGACTGCAGTTGATACACACACATCAGACATGATAGAAAATCACATATATGCTCAATAAGTACATTAAAGAATGCAATGGAGAAACTGTGATCTTTATCACCAACACAATTACATTATAAAGTCTGTTTCCTTCTTATCAAAATAATTTTACAAACTGCAGCCCAATAAAAAAGTGACTTTAAACCTACATGAAAGGTCAAATTAATATCTGATTTATAGATCAGTTTGTTTTAATTGACACTGTAAATGAAACACTGCAAGCTGTGCATCACAATGAAATGATGAATTTACTGTAAATCAGATTTAATGATGTGTTTTTATAAAGTATTAATTCTAAGCTTGTTTATTTCGGTTTTCATTTGAGATGCATCTGTTATGTCTCTAATCATTATTGAATGAACTAACACATTTTCTGTCTGTTGTTTTATTTCTTAGGCCATGGTATGATTGTTGAGGAACAGGTGGAGTCACATGACCACTGGGGGCGTCGGCTTATGTCTTCAACATCCCATAATGAGACCCGCGAGGAAAACTGCACGGCACCAGGTGAGATGATGAAAAGAGTGTCCCAAATCTGATAAATGTTCCCTTTATAGGCAGCAAGCAGAGGTAGGA
>JAZGTK010012850.1:0-14670 GCA_036877625.1 Ambastaia sidthimunki | reverse complement strand
GACTTACTGCTGACCATTCCTTTTAACTACCATATTTAGTTTAATCCATGAGACCTACAAAACCACCACAAATCATGGCCTGTGATTTCATTGCCTGATGATGCGATTTGTCATGGTGTTTAAAAGCAATTTGACGGTACCACTTAAAGGAATAGTTCACCCAAAAATGAAAATTCAACTGTGCTTTTCCATACAATACACAAATGAATGGTGACCACATTCATGGTGACATGGTTGGATAACTCAAAAGAAAGTTATACCCAAAAGAAAATATACAGTATATATATGAAAGAAAATACATATACAAGGCCTTATAATTTCGAGATGGACACAACTGAACAAATACTAACAATTAGATAGCCTTTAGTAAATGCACAGGAACATGGGCACACCGGAAACCAAATGATGTTTAGTTATATTATTACATCATACACGCATCTGAGTTTGTTGAGCTGTATTATTGACGTCTCTCCCTCTAATATAACTGGTGACAGGTTAACATTATGAGCCCCTGCATGTTACCCAGAAATAGAGTTTCGATTCAATTTAAAAAAATAGTAAAAAATGAAAAACCTTTTTTTTAGTCTTAGAAAAAAGGAGTAATTTTTTGAGGTGAGATGCACTTTAACCTGAATCCATTGAGGGGGCTGCTAAAAGCATTAAAAGCCCATGGAAGCAGTTGGCAGTACATTTCCACATTGGAGATGGACTGCTTTGTAGTGTTTAAAAAAGGAAGCAATTTCTGTTGTTGGATAAAATGCCCTATTACCCACTAAAGCTGCAGGCATGGCAGAGTGGACGTGAGCACCACTGAGATGCACTTTAGGATAAATTAAGCTAAAACCAAGCTGATCCTTGAGCTTAATAATTTACAGCAGGCTATTATTAATGATGCACCCTGAAGAGCACGATGTGTTAAATAGGTCAGGCTATGTTACATTATGCCGAGTTTTAATTTGCTTTATTTGTGGGGCTTGGATGCCCTTTGTAGGCTGCAAAGGTAATTAAGTAGCTTTTAAGTAAGAGAACATTTTCACCGTAACTTAACCCTGCAATAATCCTGTACAATTTATCTGAGTCTAATGACAAAAGAATGAAAACAAACTCTGTTTCAAAGCTTTGTGGTTAGTGAATTTCTGCCTGTGTTTGAAGCTTTAATCGTAATACTGTTTACATTTGATACTGAAATTAAAAATTCTCTGACCTCTCACCTCTTTCAGAGGACACCCAGGAAGAGTGTCTTTCTATGGTCATTTATGGTGATGAAACACTGGGGCTTCTCGAATTTGGATGGAGGTTCACTCAACAGATCAGTGAACTATTACTGCTGGCCAATTCACTTTCCCAGCTGGCTTCAGAAGTCATTGCGTGCTCAAATGCTCTGCCAAGGTTAAAAATGTCACACAAGCCTATGTCTTTGGCTTGTGTGCAAGGTCTTTGTCATTATAAAATATTTTACTTTCAGACAGCATTGCTCTTTAGATGATTATAATGAATGATGATAAGGCATTGCTCATACATAGGTTAATGATGCTGCAAAATCTTTAACCCTAAGTATTATATTTTGATGCATAATTTTCTGCAACATCTGTGCTACTGGCATATATCACCTCAACTTTGCAACTATTCACCTGTCAGATAATAAAACAGTGAACAAATCTTCCAAACTTAAATAGGAGGGGGGGCTGAGAGCTACCTTTACAAAAAGCATACTGATACTTCAAGTTCATTTAATTAAAATGATATTAAAAATATTAATTAAAATATATTTAAACAAAGTATATTTTTAAATGCACTTTATTTAGTACCAGCACACTTGTATGCAATATTACAATATTAATATTAATTTCAATATTACTAGGGCCAAAATTGGCCCAGTTATTAGTTAATAATAATAGTGTACTAGTTTTTTAATAGTGTAGCAGTAGTTTACTATGTTAATCTGAGAAGTACATAAAATATATTTCTAAGAATTACACAAGTACATGGAATGTATACTTTTCATATTTTTTTAAGTATACTAATGGCACTTGCATAAACATTTTTGTAAAGGTAAGGAACAACATATGGACTTCAGGTGAGCTCATTTGACCTAGCAGTAAGACAGTAAGACACTTGGCCAAATTGAGTCATTTAATCGTCCCGTTCAAAGCTCCATTAAAAAGACTGATTTCTGACCTTCAATGGATAAATACAGTCTAATCGTTTCCAAAAACAGTTTCTGAAAAAATATAAACACTTAAAGTAACATCAGCATTACAGTCAACACACTCTTCTCTGTCAGAGTAATAATGTATGTATTTTCCAATGACAGCGCATTCATAACAATATCCATCTCTGTAAATGTCCCTCGAACAGCTAGTGCCCAGACACACGATAAATCAAATCTGTACAAATACTCTCTCCTCAATGACCAGCCAGAGGAAGTAATGAAAGATATTCAGACAGAAAGGACTTGAGGGACCTTCAAGAGATGGAAATGTAGAGCAAGAATTAATTTACTAAAATAAAAGAATGGGAGAAAAAGTGAGGTAGCATTTGATTGACCGTGCAGCCTTTTAAGACCAGCCTCATTACTGCATGAGATTGAAGTGGGACAGCATACAGCTTTGATGCAAATGAAGCAGCAAACGTTGTGTAAACATTTGAAAGGCTGACTGTTAACAGACACTGAATGGCCACATTCATTCATATCCGCAAAGCGACCATTAAGTCACAATGGATTCATTTGCTCTCTGCTTTTGTGCTTCAGAATCCATCTGATGCAGAATGGTTTTCAAACGCTAACTAGTACAGACGTTTTTGTTTTGTTACGTTGTTTGTAAAATGTTTTGCTTTCCTCTGAGGGGCGAAACATACTTCAGAGGAGAGCGGAGAGTCGTGTAAACCTCTGCGTCTGTGTCTGGTCGTTCGGAACGGTAAACCGTGAAACTCAATTTCAAAGTCTTGCTTGTCACATCACGCTGTTGATGCTCAGCCCTTAGCCGATGGTGTGGAAATGATCTACAGCACACCAGAGACTTGGAGATGAAAGCAATTAAAGTTTCTCAAAGTCAAATTAAATGTCAAATTTACTATCAATTCCGTTCATGATACATATGATGATTAGACCTTGTGCTACGCGTATGCTAAAATAACAGCGTAGTCATTTTTGTGGCTTAATAAATTGCTTTCATGTCCCAACAGAAATGTTCCTGTCTGAAAGCGTTTGTTGTCTTCAGTTGTTTTCTGTGGAAAACCCAGCATGATTTTTTGTAAGATTATTTACACAGAGCTGTTTCTTACAATGACTCCTAATGAGCATGGGCTGTGAAGCTTTATAAAAAGAAACAAAGCACAATAAAGTCAAAGTAAAATTGTTCAAACAACGTTTGTGAGCTTTGTGTGAGAAACAGACTGAAATGTCTGTCATTATTCACCAATAATCTTCACCTTGAAACCAAATATGGGTCCCACAGGGCAGTTTGGATGTCATCAACATCAAACATCAACTACGATGTGCATGAGATAAAAATGAGCAAATAATGACTAAGCAGAATTAAGCAGAATTTTTATTAATTTATGGTTACTTGATTTAACAAGCTCACAACTGATGTTTTTCTTATTTGCACTAAAATACTCAATTTGAATAAACAAACCCAAGTTTTGTCAGGTTTGGCCAGTAAGGGTATCTGAGAGACGTGCAGTCCATCACAGGCACAGAGAATTCTGGGCACGTAACCCACCAGAGCTCTTGTACAGCACACAAATGGATGAACTGGCAAGACATTTTGTCAGGGCCGTTCTTTCACAAAGCTGTCAAAGCCCATTGATGTGATGTTACTGAAAGCCGATAGGTCGAGCACTGCCTCACCTCAGCCTTCTGTGCAAATATGAAGCATACGCTGGTCTGCTGTTTAATGTTAACAATAAATCTGCTTTCAACATTTCTACTGCTGGTGTCCAGCATCAGACAACACCATTTTATCTGGAGAGAAATGGTTTGCTTCAACCAGAAATGTTTGCTTCAGTTTAATGCAGTGCTTACTGGAATGGTCATTTAATTGCATAATATTGTATGCTGAGAAATCTCATTTTGTATTGACAATTATAGAGCAATGCTATAACAGTGGTGTGTTAAGTACAAAGTGGTTTTATAAAGTGATACATTTTATTCTTAATGGAGAAACAGTTTTAAGCAAAAATATACTTTGTAAAGTGAACATATGCATATTAATTATTGCATCACACATAAGCTATAATTATTTGTTTATACCTTGAACTACACATCAACAAATAAACATTATTACCATAACTAATAATTTATTTTACCACTCACCCATCCCATTAAATGTCACAGTATTACATCATTGAGTGGCTCATGTTATTTCACTATTCTCCCTCAAGATATTGTGTGTTATGAAACACACACACACACATTCACACAATGACTAAAGACAGTATTTGCATCTTCTGCCTGTATGGCACGTTTTCTGTAAATGTCATGTGCATATCATTATGCTATTGTGAGCAGACAGCATCCATATTGATAGTGTGTTTTTATTTGGATATGGTGTGTTCTCTAGAGGGCTGAATCTACAGGAAGTCTTCACAGCTGCTGTATCATTTATGATGGAATATTTCTCTGATGTGAAGCCAGGACGAACAAGGAACTGACTGTTACAGTCAAAGACTGACCGTCAGAATTAAGTGATGCACAAACGCTTAAGAAAAACTAAATCACTGAATGAATGTAACATGTAAAATGTCTGCTTGAGAAAAAGACACTCAGAACTGAGAAACCTTAGTGTTATCTAAAGTGAGAAGAACTGAGGAATCTAAGATTTTGAGGTTTATTTTTGTGATTGTGTTGTAGCTAGTTTGCATCTCAACTAGTATGTCTCTCATGTTGACATATAGGTCACTGAATAACTGAGAAGTTCATCTCTGAAAAGCATTTGGTCTTTATTTTACCAAAATACTTTATTAACACTAACAATCACTTCGGTCACTTTAGAGCTAATATTTAGACGTAAATCTTCAGACTTCAGACTTGTTTTGGAACCACTGTGCCACTGAGTAAGAATATACTGGCTTGGCAAGCCAACACTAACACTAATGCATCTGCATCTCAGAGCAAACTGGACTGAATGATTGCATTGCTGCACTCAGCAGATCTGTTGTGATATGCAGTGCTTTTAAAGTATACAGTAAGTGTGCTCTATGGGCACCTATGACCTATGACCTCACAGATGCTAGTGCCATGCCCTAGTTCTTGAATTAATTTACTGTAGTACAAGTAAAATCAAAGAAAGCGTTTTTTTAAGAAAGATGTTTATTGCCATGCAGTAATGCTGTTCCTGTAGTTCAATTAATAAGTGCTGCCACAATAGTTGACAATAGCTGTAGTTGACATGAATAGTCGAAACATGGAAATATCCTTAATTTAGAAGGCCTTTATATTTCAAAACAAACTGGCTTGTTTTAGCACATAAAACACATAACACATTTTCCATTAACAAAACACAGGACCGGGTAGGGCAGAAAAGTTTCTTTCAAATATGGCTTCTATCCTGGGAGTCCAGTTAATCATAATAAAAGATATGTGAATGTAAGTTATCTCCTTTCATTCCCTTCTAACTGCTTCTGATGTCTTAGGAGAGATTCAGCATAAACAAACGTAACAGGGTCTCTTCTCTGCCTTTAATCTGATTTGAATCATAATGACAATACACAGGAACTAAGAGTTAACCCTTTAAAACCTTTCTTAATGTGTTCACATTTAGAATATAATGCAATGTGGATTATGCAGTTAAGTCATTGTTTTGTTTAACAACCCTATGTGTTACAATGAAGTGCTGTCGCTTTCTGTCCTGTATAAAATCATAGCCAGGGTAACAATATGGTGTCTCATTCACATATACACTCCCTCCAGACCACTACGGTCAGCAAACGAACATTGTCTAGTTATACCATCCTCCAAACATACACAATCACCTACTCGCAGTTTTACATTCAATATCCCTCACTGGTGGAATGATCTTCCACACTCTGTTCAGTCTGCCTCATCCCACACCATATTCAAAAAACTACTAAAAACCCACCTCTTTCGGGAACACCTAACACCAGTCTAACCCTCATTTAAAAAAAAAGAAAAAAAAACTTTTTTTCTACTGTTGAGTCTATGGCTATGCGCATTGTCATCTTGTCATTTATCACTTCTTTGTTTTCCTCACAATGTAAGATGCTTTGGACAAAAGCATCAGCTAAATGCATAAATGTAAATGTGTTTGATTTATTGCTTATCTGATCTGAAATATAAAGTGTTAATAAAAGCTCGCAAAGGCTTCTTATTTTATGACAGAAATAAACAGATCGCCTTATGAATCCAGTTTTATACAGAATCCTGACATATCAGCAATCCTCAACTGGTTTTGGATCAAGATTTTCACATCAAGTGCTAAGCCAACCAAAATTGTTTATCAAACAAAACTAAACAAATATTTTGTAAATGCATGCACAACAGCAAAAGCATGTCTTAAAATCTTTATAATTTGAGAGTTTGCTTTCTGAATGTCAACTGAATTTCAAAACCTTTTAGCAGCCAACAGTTCACAGACAAAACAGATGCAGATTGTTATTCTTGTTGCGTGTAAACACAAATGGAACATAGTCTGGTTCATATTTTCTTTCACCTTACGTAGCTCTATTCTGGATTTTTGAACATAAGGACATGTAATATTTACCTAAATTTAGCTGTAGCCAAAAATGCTAATCTCAATTTGTGCCAAAATACTGTAGGGTCTGCTATGATTTCCTATAGTTACTATTTGACCTATTTTATTTGCATTTAACAATCTCTTTTCTGTCTGTGATCCTATCGTAATCTGCAATCCATATTTGGGTTGTGACCCTTTACCTGAGAATTATTATGTAACCTTTTTCAAGTTTGTCATTCAGGAAGTGCACAGATGTGCCCGCCTTTGCTGTTTGAGTCAAACAGGTGCTATCAGTCTCCTCTTTAATGGCACCATAAATCAGTCCTTCACCACTGGCTTCTTCGTATCTCCTACAATCACAACACATGGATGGAAATGTCACTTTCAATAGGTCTGGCTCCCAGTACAGCTGAGGATTATTGTGATGTACAATTTCTCATCTGACAGATGATTGGTTGAGTCTGAGTTCTCTCCATCTGGACATGAGTGTTGTGACTTATGCAGAGGAGCGTCTGTGATGTATTGGCTTTGTTGCTTGACTACTGGGGTGTAACAATAATGAAAATCGTCCTCTAACACACAGCACTTCTGTCTGCTTTAACAAGCAACTACTTAAAGAATGTTTAGCCTTGGTGTGTTTCCGTCACACTTGACACATTTGTGTAAGAAGCCAACAACACAAAACATGCATTAGCCAAAAAATGTACCAGTGTGAGTTACATGTTAACACGGTAACTGACGATTTTGGCACTGTTTTGCATGACATCAGAAATCTCATTTTTCATTTCTGGGCTGAAGTGTTAATAAACAGACTTTATTCACTGGCTGTGTAAAGAGAGCAGCACCATATGGTACAGGCTTGTTCCAAAGACCCCATCACCGGATGACTCTGCTTTTGGGCAGAATGAGTTTCATAACACTCACCCCTGTGTCCATCCAATGATATTTGTCCATTATTCCATTAGGTTAATATTCTGTTTATACTCCACCCATGGAGAAAAATATGCAGTAACCCTTATTTTCTCTAAAAAGTTATGTGTTGCCAATTTGATGGTAGACTGAAGCTCTCCAAAAATGAAATGTGCAAGAGATAACAGATAAATGTTTTTTCAATGTAAATGCAATGTCACTGCCAGAGCCTAGATTTTAAAGCCAATGGACCTCCATAATCACTGAAGCTTTACAGAAAACGGAGGGCAAATTGTTTTAACAAACCAATGTAATATTTCAGTAATCAATCAAAAAGCATATCATATATGCTGTTTGGACATACATATACATTAACATTAAAACAACTACAGCCCTTAATTGTGTTGGTCTAGGACTAAGTTTCTGTTGTGAACAAACTTACACAACCAGTGCAAAGTTTGGGATCCTTTGGGATCCTGGGAGTCAAAAAAATGCTCATGGTCTTAAAAACCTTTATATCTGGAGGTGTATGCATAATAGGGAGCAGTTGTGTCTACTGGTTAGTGAGTTGGGCTTGTAATCAGTAGGTCGCTGGTTCGATTCCAGTGCTGGCAGGTAGCAACTGAAGTGCCCTTGAGCAAGACACCTAACCCCTGATCGTGGGCACTGCAGTAATATCTGCCCACTGCTCCAGGTGTGTGTGTGTTCATGACTTGCAGTGTGCGTTCACTCCTCACCAGTGATGGGTTAAATGCAGGTCACATATCTGACAAAAATATGTCTCTTTTACTTTTTTAACTTTTTAACTTTTTTTACTAATTGATTGAATTTAGTTTTGTAAGCTAAAATAATAACTGTGGCATCATTAATGTATTTTATTACATAAATGTTATTTGAAATATTTGTTTTGGTGACTTGGACAAAATAAAAATAAAAAGCAGCCAATGGGATGAGAACTTCATCTAAGCCTTTAAAATGCTTTTAAAGCATCCCATGAGACCACAAGAAGCTGGTGGATATAATGACAAGAGTATTTATTTTCTAAGCATTGTTTTACGAGTTCCCACAATTTTTATTTGTATTATTAAACAGTTTTAATGATTTTAAAAGAATAATAAAAACAACAATAATACTGAGTATAAGTGACCATAAACTTTGGACTTTGTGTACATTTGGAAATAAGTGAAATATGTTCATTGCTCCAATTTCATAAACATTAAGATAGGCCAGAAGCCCAGGCTGGTAAGAGAATCTGAAACAGTTCAGAGACAACATTAGGCTTTACTGTTCTGTAAACAAACTGGGAGTAGTGGTGGTTTTGTCTCTGCTATAACACAGGAATGTGTTTCTTTAAATGGTGGATAAATCACTAATATTCATAGTGCTGCATTTTGGAGCAAGTGGATTTGGCACAATATTTAAGGAATTTGGGGTCACATCACCTAGACATGTTTTCTGGGCATGTAGCATTAACTGTTTAGATAAACAACAGACTTAAGAACAGATATATTTAATCTTTTCAATATGACTGTCAATACAAAACCAAATCGAATCTTTGAAAAAGCAGCAAGTGATTTTGAAATGACCCTCATTATCAAGTTATTAAATCATTTCACCAGATCAGGATTATGATAGAACTAAACTGATATACCAAGCTAATTTTTTAAGATAAGTAAATAACAAAACATAACTAAGCATGTATATGTAACATGTATTCTGTCTTCTGTTTCATTTTGTATTTTGTCCTATATGTGATCCAGTTTTCCCAATGTGTGTGATTAGTTATCTGTTCACCTGCTGCCCCATTAACTAATTAGTTCCTCGTTTGGTTTAGTATATATTCCTTTTGTGTACTTGTGTTCATTTGTCATGTCTCATATCAATAATAAGGTGCGTATATCAATAATGTTTGTCATGTCTCATATCAATAATTCCTGTTAATTTTATGAATTAAAGACTATTTCTGTTAATTACAGAAAACGCTTTTGTGAGTGTTATACTACAACCACCCATATCAGTTTACGACTAACAATGTAAATGCATGGTTTTTAAATATGTGAGAATTATGAGACAAAGTTGTGAGACAAAGTTGTTTCTGCAGTGTGGGACTGGATTAGTTAAAAACAGAAGTTGTAAATTCGATTCGTGTACCTGATGTACTACAAAAAAATGATGAGTGCAAATGTATCCCTGAGAGGAAGCAAAAAGTGAGTCACTGTTTTTCTTCAATAGCTGAAAAATAGAACAAACACCAATTTTAATACACAATATCCCATTGCAATGTGCCCATCTTCTGTGATGTCATGAACAGCTGCCATTACCTGCCCATATTATATGTTTGTGTCACATTCAGTGTTCTTTCTCTAACTCTGTGTGGGGCCATTAGCTGTGTTCTGTGTGGAGAAAAACAAACAACAACAAACAAAACCTCTGCACATCCACACTCAGCAGGTCACAGGATCAATGCTTTATCCTGGAGAAACTCAGAAGAGAGCTCCAAAAACATAACACAACATATAAACACAAAGCTAAATTTGTTAGACATTCACAGTGATTTTGATTCTATTTAAACTCTAAAAATGATCAAACTTACAATATGCAAAGATTTTACATCTCAGACAAACCTTCTGGTTTATTTAAAGTAAAATGTAAAAACGTCCACTTTCCAATGCATAAATTAAGATGTTTATCCTATGATTAATCATATTCCCTTGTTATCAAAACAGTTTTGCATATATATTGTATATTGTCCTAGATCTAGGATTATAGTTTTTTGTTCAAATCATTCGGCACCTAAAATGTGTGGCTGTCTTAGCTGTATGTTAAAACTAAGCCAGATCTATCACAAAAATGCACCAAACAACTAGTCTGGTAATCTGGCTATTATAAGCAACACATGATTGAGATTATGCAAAAATAAATATTTTCACTTCAACAATATAATTACACTTCAACAATTTAAACTGATTAATATACAAATAACAGCTGACAAATAGAAACAAATGAGTTGGTAATGAAGATAAATGGTCTCACACATTCCCTCTGAGATCTTAGAGGCAATACCACAAGCATGTGCAAGCTTCTAATCCTAGAATTAACTCTAAAAAACAATGAGTGCAGTATATTAATAGACTTAATGAATAAAAGATCAGTGTCATAGGTTACAAATAGCACAGCATTATAGAAGATATGATTAGTGGAGGTAATGCAGTACAGAGCTCTATAACAATAAGATTAATATCCTCTGACCCTGATTATAATGATTGATGGCAGTTATTTAAGTTATTGGAATCCTAATGTATTTGAAGTGCTGCATCAAGTTGGTCACTACTGTAATTAAGACAAGACCATGAAAGACTGTTTACTGTGAGCAATAAAGCAATACCTCAGACTTAATGCCTTACAAATACAAATAATGATTCAATTGGTTGACCAAAACAATTGTTGGTCATATTATGCTGACTGTTTGGAATTTCATAAAATTTAAATTATTTTGACACAACAGTTCACTGTCACCTTTTCTAAAACACACTGCAGCCATTTTTAAATAAAATGTTTACCCAAAAATTAAAGGTGCACTATGCAGAATTTTTAGTTATCGTTTGTAAACACAACATTCAAACTTGTCTCCTCCTCTTGGGCAGAACACTGTCAGAAGCCACACCCACTGTGCATTGTTATTGGCTGGGGGCCACACACCTATTGGCAAAACAACAAAAAATAAATAAACTGTTTCTGTAGACAAACACTGCACACTTCCAGTGGATTATAAGTAATGAATAAGAGGGATTATTTTTGTATAAATCCAGTTTTATTTGTTAGAAAATCCAGCATTGTGCACCATTGAAAACAAATGATCAGAAATGAACTTTTTGAACAAAGAACTTTTTGAATTACTTTTTGAATCGCTAACATTACGGCATTTTAATTACAGTATTTCTTCTTAGTCAGCCTTAATACATGAAAATCAAAACACAAATATTGTAACATTCTTGCATCTCTTAATTTACCTGACATGGGAGCAGAGAAGATAATTTAGCATTCAGTGGGGGATCTGACCTTGGAATAAACAATCTACTGCAGTAGGAAACATGAATGTGGAGGAGGTCTCAGTCAAAAAATAAACAGCCTCAAGCTGTCTTTATTTAATACAGAGGCTTGACAGGAGTATGTAAGATAACCATCAACCCCAGCCGAACTATACATATCCCTACAGAGGTGTATTTAATCTTTGGGAAATGAGCCCTGAAGCTACAGTCACATACTGTGGAATATTGTGGAATATTGTGGAATAAATGCCACCCATTCACCAGATGGCTGTCAGCTGGTGAGACTCACAGCTGACGTATCGACATTTTGACAAGTTTTTACAACATTTATCTGTTTTCCGATGTGAGATTTGCCAGTCATACAGGCATTATGATGTAGAGTTGGAATTGTCTATTAAGCCTGGCCTCAGTGCTAGAGGGAGATAGATGCAATAAAATACATCAGATAAATGAAGAGTTTATATTGCTAGCAAATGACCCAAAACAGAGAGGCGATCTGAATAAATGAACATATGCACTTTAGCAGAAACCACAACAGGAAATGAACATTGCAGATATAATCTGTATTCAACCTGAATGTTGCAGACATGCATTATTTTGATTTATTGTTTAACCAACTGTTTAAATGTCAGTGTCAGTATTTTTTGTAAATTGTATAGCTTTAGAAAGCAAGCTCAGCATCTTCAATCTGATATATTTTTGAGTGGAACAAGACATTAACAAAAATAAAATGTAGGACTGGACTCTATTTAAAATAAATGTAATTGTAAAAAGTTGACTTAATTTGGCAGAGCAAATTATTTTTTATTGATTTTGGTTTGCATCAATAAACAGCTTAGAAATTAATTAAAAACGAACCATTTTAACTTCAGGTTAAAATGGCTTTTTTTTAATTGCTCCAAAAGGTATTAAACAATAATAGGTATTGAGGTATCAAATAAAAACACAATGTTTTATGACTCAGGCATGTCTAACTTTCACAACTTCCAGTAATTCTGAGGATCTCCAAGGAATTCAAAGTCTAGAGGAAACAAAGCTGAACTTCCAGACATGAATGTCTAACTGTATGTGTCAGCTACTGAGTAGCGCCTTAGTAAATCTCTTGTGGTAGTGTTCTGGCATGGAATGCATGAGGTCATGCTAAGAGATTTAAAAAAATTGTCCAAGTCTGGATAATAATAATAATAATGTGGTGTATGTCTAGCCTCAGGTTTCAGTTATTTGTTCTGGCAGTCCACAGGGTCAGTTTACACAACAGTAGTGTGGGATCCATGACAGGAAAAAACGGACTCCACATGACAGGAAATAAAGATACAGTCCCTGTAGCTGACTCATTCTCAGAGAGATAAATCACAGATTAACAGGTAGGAAAAAACCTTTCTACTTTTTACTCCTCAAAAGGTGAGTCACACAAAACAGTTACGTCAATTCAAATCGTTTTATACACTGACTGATAACACCTATCGCTGTAAAAATGCATCACTCACAACCATTCCAAAAGCATTGGTGCATTTGATGCTGTTCTTTGTGCGGTGACAGAAGGTAAAATGGGTTGAAGTGAAGCTGATGGGTTAGAAAAGCTCTCATTCAAAAACTTGTTTGTTATGCTAGAAGAGCTTTTTCACATAAAAATGATTTTTGTCAAATGGATGTTTTGTGAAATTATACTTTAAACATTGTGTTCCGCAAAATCAGACTGAAGTACACCTTGTGGAAACATTCAGCAGAGACTGTTAGATGTTATTTTTTCCTGTTTTTGTCCACTGTGTCACAGGTGGTTATAGCAAGTACCTTAAACCTCATGTACCTCCAACAATTCCTTAAAATAATTCCAAGCCACGTCTATTTCTACCATTTTTGCGAGATTGTGGGTGGGGCTTTCCTGCATTCTCTCATCTAACCCGGTGATGCATTTAGTTGCCAGCTCACACACTTGTTCAGACAATGTTTGTGGTACAGGCTCCTGGGCAATGATGCCTTCAAGTAGCTCACAAATACAAGGAATTAACAAAAAAAGTCTTTAATGCATAAAGGGAAACACACTTTAACAGTGACTTAACATAGACAGGACAAAGGAACTAAGGAACATAAGGAGTACACAAGATCAAAGAGGACCTAATGAGTTAATTAATGAAGCAATTAAGGAATATAACGCAGGGAAACTAGGTCACGGAGGACTGAATCAAACACACTGGCTAAATCACAGCTTTTTTAAAACTAACATTTTACAACATATTCCTTTTGAATAAAAGCATTTGTTTTGCAGCTTTGTTTCAGAAAATTGTCTTTTTTTACTTACTATGTGATTCTCTGTGATTCA
This sequence comes from Ambastaia sidthimunki, assembly GCA_036877625.1. Classification (NCBI taxonomy): domain Eukaryota; kingdom Metazoa; phylum Chordata; class Actinopteri; order Cypriniformes; family Botiidae; genus Ambastaia; species Ambastaia sidthimunki. The sequence goes on along the minus strand of JAZGTK010012850.1, from coordinate 694 downwards.
ACCCATTTAAACTACAATATACCTTCAGCATGTTCTTTTAAAAGACCTGAAGTACGTATGACTGTGATGTGCACCATAAACCAAATACACAATGATCAAAGAGGACTTTTGTTTCATTAATATACTTCAATTCAATAATATGTAAGGGGAGTTTCTGCTTGTTACAATCTATTATTGCGACCCATTAGAAACATCATCTGAAAATTCCAGGGACAAAAGCTCAAATTGTATGCGGTCTATCATAGAAATTACATGAAATGCATTGGCTCTAATAAAGCACTAAATGACGTCAGATGAACAAAAGACAATTTCTGGTCCTCTTCATGGGTTTCGTTATCAACGTCCCCCAATGGGATCAAAGCGAAGCCCCTCTGACATTTACACTATACAGAGACATATTGGGGGCAATTGTAGCTCCCTCCTCTGCCCTTTAGCTGATAACCAAGTGTTTTAGAGCATTGTGTCCGGTGAGCGTATTTCATACATGTCAAAAGACCTCATTTGCTGTCTTCATGCCCAGGATGACCCGTTGGGAAAATTAATCTCTACACCTCTTGTCTCTCCTCACCTTCAGGCAATTTCGATTTTTGCTTAAGAAAAAAAAATCAATCAATGCACCTTATAAGATCCTTTCTGATGAGACCAGTAATGCTGTTGATCCACTATGATTTGCAATGCCCATCCAATCAGATTA
>JAZGTK010012848.1:0-14670 GCA_036877625.1 Ambastaia sidthimunki | reverse complement strand
CATCCTATCAGAAATGCTCCTGATTCACTGAAACACACCTGCCAGGCGCCACTGTTGGACTGTTCTCTCTGGGCGCTGCCCTATGGCTCCTGGGGTTGACTTGTAAAAAGCAGCCAAGCTGGACACCGCGGTATCGCCCCCCACTGCCACAGCCTCAGCCCTGCCCGTCCCGCTCTCCCCTCGTAATCCTCATCCTCACTGCCAGCACCTACAGACCCCACCCACCACTGTTCCAGACCCGCAGGAGGAGCAGTATGTAAGCGAGACCAATGATGCAGCCAGGGTTTGCAGAGATGCAGAAACCATCACAGGTAATAAACAGTAAGGTCAGAGGTTATGAACTGTCATGCTGCAAGGGCATTGCTGTTGGTTACCATATCAGTGCTGTGTCAAGCATATCATTTTATCAGCTATGTTTTAGTTTAAGATTTGCTGCATTATATTTATTTAAGTGGCCAACGAACAGGCTTGTTTCTCATGGGTGGTAAAAAATATGGTTGGTATATTTTTCCTAAACTCAGAGTTGGCATGTGTGGGGAAAAAGCACATTATGGACAGCAAATTGCTGCAGTTAAATTGCCTTAAATGAATATTTTGCAGTATACTGTACATTATACAGTATTTCTAATGATCTAATGTTGGCCAATTAATCTGACTGGTTTTGATTTGGTCAAATGACTTGTTTGTTTAGTTAGTTATTAATTTAATGTTTCTGTTTAAGGAACAGTGTTAAACCAGAGACCAGCATATCAGTCATGTTTAGTTTACACAGTGCTGCTGACCCTTAAACTCAAAGGTTACAAAAGGGGAAAGACAGATTTATAATCACAGGTTTTATTGAGCACATTAAGTCTTATTCAAGAATCACAAGCAGAACTACATTTCTGAATAAATTACTTGGCCTTACCATTGTGATGTAAATTTATGTATCGGATTAAGTGACAATTCACATAGGAATAAATTTACAAGAACTTCACACAGTAATGTGTTGTGCTTGTGCTTCATGGCCCATAAACATTTTTCTGGATGAAATGTGTCTGCTAACTAAGTAATTGCTTCTTATAAGCCTTTCAAAACAACTGAGAAACTTCCTCAGTAACTGCGGTCAGATATTCACCATGAGTAATGCATTGAGAACTACACACACACACACACACACACACACAGGAACTTTTGGGCTCCATTATGAAACTAGGCTTGTTCTACACTTATAAAGTTTGTCTTGTGCACTGCACCAATCATGAGCAAACACTGATGTCAGACCTGTGATTTATTAGCCTTGTGTTTCTTTAGTTCCAGGTCTAGATTCTGTGATCATTATTGTTATCTGACACATTCAACTGATCCTGGGTTGTAATTGTGGCCTCTTGCTTTTGCAAAAAATCTGCTTCAATAAATGCATATATTTTTAGGCCAAAAACAAGTATTCTGAGAGTTACCTTGCAAGGCTGGCACAAAACCTTTTAAAGAGTTTTCTAGCCAGAATGTTAAAAATAGTTGCTGTGTGAGTTTGTCACAGTGGAATTGTGTTGTTACTCAGGTCTAGTGTTTAGAGAACAGTGATGATTAACAGATCACTCCGGCTCTGCTTCTTACCCAGAATGCATTGCAGCTGTTCTGTGCTGCTCTTCTGGTTCTGAGTTTATTTTTGGCCGTTTCAGTGTGACGCAGAGTTGACTGTGCCATTGCATGTTTAGTTCAGTACCCTTCCCTTGGGCATAAAACAAAAAGAGCCTTATTGTCTCACCCAAGTCTCTCGCAGTTCTGTCTGTCACACTGTACTGTAGGTTAAATTAAGCATTCACTTCAAAGTTGAAAGATTTTGTCTTCATGCATTAGGACAGATGATTGGCATGTCTATTCAGACTGTTGTGTACAATGTATAGACTGCTAGTTTTGGAGTTTGGAGTATACATGTAACATATGCATTTTTATCAGGTACAAGCATTGTAATTCATCCGTCATGCTTGTGAGCTTGCAGTGCGTGTGTGTGCCCGTGTCTTTGTTACACATTGCCTGTAACTGTAGAAGCGCATTTGAAAAGGGCCGCACATACAGCTGCTTTTATTGCATTCACTGGAGATAAATGCTTTACACCAAAGTAACGTAATTGGCAAGTGTAGCTGAATTTTTGGCACCAGCTTCAGGCTGTCGTAGTTTTTCGTTGAGGCCTTGGGACACTTTGTGTAAGATGTTGACAAAGAGGCTCTGATGGATTTTCTCTGCTTGTCTTAAGAGGCCTGTAATTATGTAAGTGTGTATGTGTTTGAGAGAGAGAGAGAGAATGATAAGAATACAGACTGAAGATGATAGTTTTTGGTCACTTACATTGTCCCTAGAGAGCTAGAGAGGATGGGAATAAGACCTCTAAACGTCAATGTTTTGTTTGTAATGGGTTTTCCAATCTTTTCCAGGATCAACTACTAAAACAGTATTTTGACCAAACTTCTGTCTTATAAAAGCTTTACTGAAGCATGTTTAGATTCTAGTGAAATATTTTAATGTAGTTGTGTAGATGGTCCTGTCTGGTTTAAGTTGGTCTTAGGACTCAGACACACTGTTGCTCCAGGCTGGGTTCTCTGCCTGACCAGCTGAAAATACCCAAATATTATCCAAAAGAGGCCTGAGCCACTAGAACCAGCAAATCATCTTAGGCTGATTTAAGCTGTGTTTTCACAAATCATTTTGAGGGAGGTAGGTTTTATCTTAGCTAAACAAGTCAGTGGAAATCATTGACTTATATAATCTGTTCAAGCCCTTTCAGGAGATTTCCTCTGCTTTGATCACACTGACTAAATTTACATAGTGAAAATACCAGGCTGTCGTTCCTTCCTGACAAGTAAAGAACAGAACCGATGGTCGGTTGCTGATGGGTTTTGAGCAACTGTGTAGCCACAGTTCTACTGTTTCTGCTTTTCCTGTGTGAATGCTAAATCCAGAATACTGCCACCTACTGTTATGGGAGAGTTATGTTTTCTCATGCAAGCGCAGAGTGTACACGCTAGTTGGCTATCGTCTGTAGGCTGTTTGGTGTGTTCAACTGCAACTGTTTTTTGCATCAGTGCAGGTAATGTGAGATGAGGCAATGCCACAGTTGGCTTTCCTCAGCACTAGTTTTTTGGGCATCGGTTTGGTGTGTCCCACCACCTGCCTATGCATCCCTGAACATTGTACCAATTAAGTACATTTTTGGCAACTTACCATAGTTACTACAGTTATTGTTTTTTCCACTGAAATTTTTTTATGAATTGTGAGTGTCTGCTTGTGCAAATCCTGCCCCCACAATGCTAAGGTGTTTCGATGCTAAGGTGGTTGCCAGAGTATTGCTAAGGAGTTCTGAAAGGTTGTTAGCCTTTTGTTTATGGTTGCTATTGTGTTTCAGGTGGTGGTTAAGGATTTGCTAGTTGGTTGTTGGGGTGTTTTGCATGGTGGCTATAGTAGGTGGTTTCTTACAGGCTGAACATCACTCAAAAAGTCTCTCTTACTGACTTTTACTCTCTTACTACAGGTTTACTGACTCTTCTGTCAATAAACCTGATACATTACTAATGATCCACGTCCAAGCTTTTAAGTAATTGCTGTGGTGTGGGTTTCAGTAACCAGTTTTTCTTCTGGAGGACACAGCAGACAGTGAATGTGCGAGATCATCACCCCACCCCCTTCACTGTATTGTTTTGCTTTTATATGTATTATGTCAATAACAGTGTTTGGTGAAGCCACAGGCTGATCATTAGCATATGAAAAGCTTTGGGTCACATAACCTACTTTTCTTTACACTCACAATATTATGGCATACTGCCATCTTGTGGAAATCCAAAGTTGTGGTGGCCGTTATGCCCTACTTTCAAACATTTGTACAGCAATTCACAGACAGCTGGTAACCCTGTTCCCCATATTCTCTTATTCTATATAATAAGCCTTTGAGATGTAGCTGTCATATTTAACTAAAGAATGTATCGTTTTTGTGTGTGTATTCATCCTTCATCTGACCCATATATACCGAATAAATAATCCAAAATCATTTTGCCCAGATTTTCACTATTACATAACAAAACACTGTGTATAAAACCACACATAAATGTGTGTGATGTGTTGTGACATCAAATAAACCTGTCACATATTCAGGCTGTAATAATGCCACCTTTTTTCTGTCTTTTTAGAATTGTTGTAAATTAATGTACTTCTATGGCATTTGTTTGGGTTTAGTCAGGGTTCACAGTGACTGAGAGGGTAGTTTGTGTTTCTGTCTTTGTGTTATTTATATGTGAGAGTGTAAATGTACACTATACAGTTATTGTATCTGTGGTGTAGTTAAGGAGAGTCTGACTCACGGGAAAGATATTCTCAGAACCTCCAAAACAGAGGAAGTGTTTTACCATTGTCGCCATGGCAATGTAACACTGTTGTGTGGTTTAGCAAGGCTGTGTGTGCTGGAACACTAAATATTGGACTTAAGCTCAACAGCCATTTAAAAAGTAACATCTCTCACTGTTTCTGACTCTGGAGCTCTAAGCACATACTGTTATTTAACATGTCTTTTCATTTTACTTTAATTGGACCTGCATCACACACACACACCCATAGCATGTGTGCTAAACACTGCACCACGCTTGAATTCCTACCCCTATGCTTGAGTTCCTAACCTGAGCTGAACTTGTGTTGCATTGAATTTTGTCGAATAAATGCAAGACAAAACAAATTTTCATTCACCATGAAAGTGAAAATACATGAGCTGATTCTTTATGTCAGTTGTATGTCCATGTGTTTGCTTGTACATATTACTGCTGATTCATGAAAACCTGTTCAGTCCTTAAATAAAGAATTACAACCAGGTGTTAATTAAAAGGTGGAGACTTGCCTGAATAGACTTAATAGCCCTAAATGACAAAAATACCCTGTTTTACTTTGTTGATGTGTATTGGCTTGTTTATGTTTCATGCAGTATATAAGTGGATAATGAGGAAGTAAATGAGTGTCTTTTAAGGGTAATGCCTTAATGAATAGTGATCTCTACTAGATAACCTGTTAAATTGCAGGTTTGAATCTGCTGAACATGTCGGTCTCACATGTTTGCCTTGTTCAGCTCAAGCTTTTTGGCTGCATTTTTGAATGTAAATAAAGTGATCTAGTGTAAAGTTTGTGCAGTCTGTTTGTGTTTAAATGAGAGGCACAGTGTGATATGACTTTGAGTCTATAAATGTGTCTGCCTACATTGCGGAGAGACGTCAATGGTCCCCACAAGGTTAGCAGCTTAGGAAATATATTTAACAAAAAAATCTGAAATTAAAAGGGTTGTGTCAGTGCTAGGTGTAGCACTGGGGACAGGAAATATCATTAACTCTATATAACAATTATAAAAATCAATAGAAAGTCTCTCTGATAGAACCATAATGCAAACACAAGATGTGTGTTTTTAGCTGACTGATCCAGTGTTACATCAAGCTTGTGGGTGAAAGTTTTACCGTGTTCTGAACTTTCCAGTTCATGTCAAACTAAAGTTGCCAGAGACATTATACCACCTTGACATTTTCTGTTTAACTTTTGCCTGGAGAGACAGAGAACACATACAGAGAGAGAGAGAGAGAGAGAGAGAGAGAGAGTTATGGAAAGTTGTCAATATTTTAAACATAATTTTTTAACCAAAGGTTTAAAATCTTTTTAAAACATTTTAGATACTTAATACATGTAACAATAAATGTTTACATTTTATATTTTCCATGTATAAGTTGTATGTATTGTGTATATATTCTCTTTCTCTCTCTCTCACACAAACAGACAGATACAGTCAGCAGCTGTTAAAGTACTAGAAGAGCCTCTGAGCTGTTCCCCTGAGGCAGCCTAACTTCCTGCCTAAAACACGCCCCCTTTCCCTAAAAAAAACCCTGATCTCCAGTCCCTACTGTAAGTCACATATGTTTTTAATGAATAAAGAAAACTGATCCAGAGTCAGCTGTACAGAAACAATGAGTACTGAAGCCGGCCGGCTGAAGAGAAATTCAGTCTATGTTTAGCGAGGGGCCATGTGACCGGTGTCATCAGAATGCCAGACATGACTGCGCTGTGTCCGCGTTAGCCTCCTCCCTCGTCTTTCCACTCTCCTTCTCCTCTTCCTGTCATCTCTTGTTTTGTCGACTTCTTGTCTAAACCTGAACGAGTGGAAAATGTAAGTTTGGGAGAGAAGACAGAGCCCGTGGCTGCAGCACCATGAGTGAGTACATTTCAGTTTAACTTTCCGTCTGGATTCTCGCACACTTTTTGACTGACTGTTTGTCACGACGGCGGACAGCTGTAGGCAGAGATTTTGCTTAGTTGACTTTCGACGCTTGAAGGTTAAGGTCAAGTTGTTTGTTGTTATGGTTCATTAGTCTGTAAGTTTGTAATTCGACAGTTTTACTTATTTTATAGAAAATGTTTTTGAACATTTAGGTAAAAACAAAAATGTTTTTGTTTTTACCTAAACTTCAGTTTAAGAGGTCATTTTCAAAAATAATTGTGATTGGAGGCCAGTTACTGTGCTGTTTGTTGTTTTGACTTTATATTATATAAAGATACTTTATGGCATTTATTCATTCTTAAGGAAACACTGTTGTAGGAATTAAAAATTGCACTCAATATTACGTCCATATTTTAGGTTTCTGGTTTTTGAGGTTTTGCAGAGTTGTAAAATAATTTGGCAGGAAATTCTGTCCAATTCACTGTTAAAATGAGCAAATCTGTAACTTTAGCATGTGAACTCCATGTGTAAGAGGTTGCGAGATGCGGTTTGGAACCTGTCCCAAACCATGCAGGCATAACATGGATCATCAGGTTTTGCACAGACTTGTGGTAGTCTTCATTCAAATTGTTATGCTGATAAAATGATTTGTAATGGGGAAAAAGTAGAAGCATATAAGTGATAATTTTCACTAGCATTCATGCATTTTAGCGGGTGACAGCAGGATCTGGGCACTGGAGCTGAAGCATCTACAACTAAAAATACAAGCCTGAAATAATCACTGGTCAGCAAGCACGTGCTTATCAGTGAACAGTGACAACAGTTGCACATATTCCTGTCTTCTGGTGACAAAAGAGTGAGTTAATTTAGGGCTGTTGCTTCTGTTGAATGTTTTAAAGCTTAATCAGTTAATTTGATGCTGTGCTTATAGTGTCAGTATAGTGTGTGTAAACCATAGTAATGTTTTAGCAATGTTCTTACTTCAGCACAGAGTCTGACAGGTTCTGACCTGTTCTGAGATTTTTTATTTGTCGGTTAACACTAGATAAACAGACATATTATCTTTAGCCCATACATGGAAACAGCAGGAATCCACAAACTCCAGAGATTTTCTCAACCGAGTTCAGTGTCAGTCTGAAAAAGCATACACTGACACAACTGAGTACAACCCTAAAAAATGTCTTAGAAGCCTTACAAACACTAATTATGAATAACTGGAAAAATTATTTGCTGGGAAAATATTATTTACAGATTAGAATTTATAATTTTGTCAAAAACTAACAAACTGGGTGACCTCCCCTAAAGTTCAATACTGTTTTAGTCCAAAGTTCAAGGAGTCAGTTTTAACACTGGGCCAAGACTATGCTCTATCTCTCTCTCTCTCTCTCTCTCTCTCTCTCTCTCTCTTTTTCTCACTTACACACACACACACACACACACATTCCGAGCATTACAGACCCATTCCAGAGGTTAAAGCCCCTGTGTTCAGTTAAACACAAGCATGCTGCCTCTCTCTCTGTCACCACATGCAGTTTGACCCTCCTCTCAGTCATACAAACCTTTCAAACCTAACTTTGAAAGCATAAAATCCTAAAATCCTTCACATCATGCCTCCTCCAAAACACAAACGCATACAGGGTGCTACCAGGGTGATTGCTATCAAAAGACTGTCAACTAGCAGAACAAAAATGTTTCTTGAAAGTTATCACATACTCTGCCTTTAAAGAAGCTGTTCGATTGGTCCTGTATAAAAGAGAGTTGTTTTGAAGTTGTTTATGAATTGGAATAATTGGAATAATAGATGTTTTAGGATAGGGTCATCTGCAGGAACAGCATGCTAAAAATATCTATTAAGGCTCAGTACAGTATTCTGGTGAGACAGTGAAACATGCTGCCTGGTTCTTTGCTTTAATGTGTTAAGTAATTATGCAATGTTTTGTTTCCTTGATTTCAGGTTGAGATTTTTGAGTCTGTTGTTTAGCCTGTATACTTAAAAGCATTTGTATTTATTTACAAATTAATATTAATATACTCTGTTTTCAAAGGTCCTTTGTTGATTTTTTTTTTGTGAAAATACAAAGTGAGTTAGTTTTGTAGTTCATCCTCAGAGCACTAGAGGGCAGACGAGACTCACATCACCTGCAAATATAAATAAAACTTTTCCATTTCAAGATTTTTGGCGAAAATGTAATAGGTAAAGTGTTACTACAAAGAATAAAATTATCATTTGGTGATTTGATCATTTTGGTTTCTTTTAAGTTCTTTTAAGAGTGTGAGTCCTTTAATGACAAATGAATTTTTGAATGTACAAATTTCCATGTTGTCCCCTAAACCGCTAGTTAAAAAAACTTCAGATGAAGTATAGCATGTTATAATGCAGGACACTGCTTCAAATGTCATATCAACTGCCCAGAGTGCTAGTGTTTATTTTGGCTGCGTCCTTGACCTGACTTTTGTACTCGAGCTGATTTTGTATAATGCTGTTATTACAAACATAAGTAAAGTGTCTTGGTAAGCTCTGTATTAGCATTAATAAAACTTTGTGTTAGCCCTGTTATATAGAAATATGCTCTGTTCTTTATTCTGTCTTTTTTCTGAACTTTTTGCACCCAAAAGTCAACATAAAATAGCGTTCACAACTCATTTGACTTTAATTGTTACATATTTCAGAGGGAAACTGAATATTCAATTAGACACAATACGGGCAGTCCTTAAATTTACCCAAGAATTGGTTGGATTGTACAAAATGGGTGTTACATACTGGAATGGAGCCAATTCATTGGGTGGAAAAGGTTGAAATTTAAAAGGGCTTTAGTGACATCAGATGAAAAGGCAAGTCTGTTTCAGAGGCGGAGCAAGTTATTTTATTTTATTGAAAGATTATAGAGTCAAACCTTTTTTTTCAGAATAACGTGCACATTGAATTATTCACAATAAGATCAGGAATGTGTGCAATGAAAGAAACAGCTGAATGTGAGTGTTGACCGTTACTGTCTCTGTGTGTTTGTCAGATGTGTGTAACAGCACTGATCTTCCTGAGGTGGAAATCATCAGTTTGCTTGAGGAGCAGCTGCCTCATTATAAGCTGAGAGCAGACACTATATACGGCTATGACCACGACGACTGGCTCCACACGCCCCTCATCTCACCTGACGCTGCCCTTGACCTGACCACTGAACAGATCGAGGAGACCCTCAAATATTTTCGTAAGCACACAGTCTCTTGTTCCTCTCTCTCCATTTTCTTTTGCTGTTCTTTCCTAACTGATCTTCTCTGTTTCAAAATATGTAAAAAATGCAATGTCAGCACACAGTGGAGTCTAAAGATGGGATTGAAAAATCTTTTAATAATTGAAATTCTACTTGACAAGTCAAATGTAAGCAAATGTGTGATTTCTTTACTATTCTTACATTTTAACGTAAACGTTAGATACAAAGCATAAATTAATTGATGATTTTATGATTAGCCTTAAAAAAGTATTACTTTTTTTTAGTATTTTTTTTTACAGTTTAGTTATTCATTTAAGTACTAGGTAATATTAATTAACAACATGGCGTGAAGTTTTTAAAGCTGCGTAGTTTAGTTTTCCAATTTAATTAAAAATATAGTTATTCTATGCTCAAGTTAAATGAGATGGCTTTGTTTATTCATGTTCTTTTGCTGTTTTCAAGTATTAAGTTTTATTACTGTGCCAATACAAGTGCGGCTGGTTTCATGTGACAGCTCTGTTTAGTTGCCACAGCAAACATTCACATGGGTCTCATTATCAAGCAACTGACCTGCACTGCTTGTCATTGGCTAAACCTCTTGTTACTCATGTTATGTATGAGCAGCTGATTGGTCTGTTAGATCAAGCTTTAACAGTGTCTTTGTCATGACCTTTCCTTGAGTTTGAAATTGAACATTACCATTTGACCAAATGCAAACGGTGTGCTTTATTTAGTATTTAACAGGCACCCTTTCCACTCTTTAGCCTTTAAAAATGAGATAGTATCCTCTGGTTTTCAAAACAGTAATATGAGATATGCTCTATACGCTGTGATTTGGTTTAGGCTGTCATACAGCTTTTATATTATTTATAATATAAATAATATACAAGATGCTGTTTTTGATTAGCTGACTCTAATATAGAGTCATTTATTATGTGCTTAATTTTAGAAATCTTTTTGAGATAGTAAAGGATGAGTTCTACTCAGAATAGATGGTTTGGCATTTAGATCAACTTTAGGTGTAATAAAAAGTTTCCTGAGTATGTCTGGGTCATATTTCACCCCACAAAGTAAAAATACATAGAAAGAATTAAGAGGAAATTTGTTTTCAGTAGCCTAAATTATTGAAAGAAATGTACTGTAAAGCAACAAAATAAATACAACAAAGATACATTTTTTTATTTTAAATTATGCCTATAATTATAATGATAATAAAGATAACTGTCCTAATAGGATCAGATTTATTAACATATTACAGTTATTAAAATGAGACCATTGTCAATGAAAATGCCTCAATGTATAAAATGATTTTAATAGAACTAACAGCTACTTTTTCTGTATTCGATGTTTAGATGTTTTTTGGGGTGTAAAATATATCCTAAACATCATAAAATTCATCATTAGGTTTACCTTTTTACAATTGAGAAGGAATACAACTATGAACCCATTTTTCAGTTGATGTGATGTCATAAGTATGAGCCCACCGCTAGTGAGCCGGTGAGGTGGCAGCTCAAAAAAGTCATCCCCCTCAGCCAGCCCATGGCACAGGGTGATGACATCACAGCTTTGTGCTTATAATGCAAATACAAGCTTGTGATTGGGTGATTCCCACTATTATTTATGTTCTTTAAAATAATTTTTGGTTTTCAGTGTAGTGAAATGACAAATTCTATAAAAAAAATTGATTCCTGAATAATATTAGTATAAAATAATGAAATTGTAAAACGTAATAAGGATTATTTAAAAATGTTAATGTGTTTGATAAAGATCTAGGACATAAAAATGCCATCTTTTCTTAAGTGTCATTGCAGATTAAGTGTGTCTTAAGTGTGTCTTTTTGTGTCATCCTATTTGTAGCTGTGCTTGGCACAGTGGAGTGCAGCAAGTCAGCTGCTGATTTTGGCAGTCAGACAGCATTAGAACACCTGCCATCACTGATACAGTCCACTTATACACCAGCTAGGCACCACAATGAAAGATTCCACAAATACACTGCTGCTAAACAACCACTGCTAGACATGTGCTGAGAAAGATCAATGGAAGAGTGTAGGAGGGAAAACAGAGAAACTTAAGCAACAGAGCACATGCAGGCACACGCCAACACGGCCTGGAGTCAGAGCCAGTTGCTATGGCAACCCCTCTAGAGGGAGGAGCCTTGGAAACAGGGAGACATGAGGAGACTGGGGCCAGCTGTGACGAAGCTTAGAGAGAAATGAGAGCGGCTGTGATGAATTGCACTCTGATTGGCTGGCTTGTGGTGAAGGTTCCGCCCCTCTGGAGTGATACAACCTTGACTAGCAGTACAGTTTCAGCAATCTTCCTGCGCAGCACTGCTGGATTTTAGGAACGCTGCGTCTTGCGGTCCATCTCTGCTTCTCTGACCTTGTGTGTTCGGAATGCCCAGTGGCTGTAGTTAGTGTCAGATCAATAGATCAGGGAGGATGGGTGGCCATGAGTGCATGTATGCATGTGTGACCTCAGATGCCAGATGGGAGAGTCTGCAGCTCACGGCTGAAGGAGACTGAGCATGCAGAGGTTTGTGGAGGCAGATTACTACGAGCTGGACTGGTATTATGAAGAATGTGCTGACGGTAAGACCATACAGATTAAATCCTGTATGCTGCCAGTATAGTGGGAGAGAGGGGGCGGAGTGGAGGTAAAGATTACCCATGAGAATTATGGGTAAAACACTTCTGGAAAGTTGTCTAGTGATGTGAGTGCCAGGGTAAGATTATGAAATAATGTTAAAGATATTAATAGATTTGAACAGACAGAAAAAGATGACTGAGGTATTGCAATTGTATCTAATCTGGGAGTCTGACTAAGATAAGTTGGCCCCTCTGCCCCTGTGTTGCATCAGACTCAGCACCATTTTACATTTCATCAGATGGTGTCACTTTATAGTAGCTTTCATGAACAAGTGATAACCATGATTATCATATGGCTATTTTCAAAGAACCTCATATGGGTTTGGAATAATATGAATAAATGATTATTTTTTATTTTTGGGTGAGCAATCCCTTTAATGGTAGTTTTTGTACTCTGAAATGTGTTAAAAATGATCTATTAAGCATTACGGAATGTAATTATTTTTGTTAATGGTCATAATGAGTGTAATTATAAAGTGTTACACATCAGGCTACTCATCATGTTTCCACTAAATCAGGACATTCATTCACTCATCACATGCACCTTCTTGCAGAACAGCAGTTGAATAATTCGCTTCTCATCGAACTGAGCACAGATTTTAACTATGATCTTCTTAATAAATCAGTAGGTGAACTGGCCCAACCCTGCATTTCACTGATCTGAGATCAGCCACTGTTATCGATGACATGCATGTGTTGACATTATGGAGTCATGCACGCAGTTTGTTTTACTATCAGAAGGTTATATGAGCTATGCCTGCTTTTTGATGGCTGATCACAGATCAGTAACACTGCACCTTTGAACTAGGAATCTTATATAATGCTGTATATAAAACAGCATCGTTCTGATTTCTGTGTTTTACTGCTATGTTTATATTCCTGTGTGCTATGCAAATTTAGATATCAAGTTCTTTGTAAGTTTTAAATTTAACATTCAGTGGCATCTCATCACCAAAATAGTGGAATAGTTTCTATAACCCAAAATAGAAAAACATGAGAGGTGAGAGGTGAATGATTGTAGTATAATTTGAAGACAAGTCTACCTGTTATCAAACACTCTGTGGGCATCAACACTGAAATCCCTCAGGCTGACAGTGCAGTGTGATGGAGAATTCACTGGGCAACATGCAGAGACAGATTGAATGAACATAATAAATCGGTGATCAGATAAGAATTAATGGGGCTGATCTGTCTGTCATTTACCTCATGTTTAATATTTTATCATGATCATAACATTTAAACAGCCCATCATCTCTGAAGCTGAGCCAATTTGTCAACTGTGGATTAGTACAGCTAAATATAATAAGATCTATTTAGATTTATTAGATTACAAATCTGATTCAGACCACATGCATATATTATTCTCCTATTAAAATCAGATCTCAGTCGGAATGATCATATAAGATTTCTAGTAGTTTGTTTCCAGATTCAGGGTATGAGGCAGATGTAATGTCATATAAAAGTGCACAATATTCTGCTTTGTCTGAATACACTGTTTTCTCACGTAGGGACTAGTGAACAAGAGTTTTCAGACATATAAATATCTCATATAAATATAGCTGATTCTGTTCTGCTTTGCTCTTTAGCCCCACGGCAAAGTTTTTTATCCTGTATTTTCAGGCTGACAACTTTTAGTTGTCAACATGCTGCCACTTACAACAGTACTGTAGCAAACAGTGTATGTACACCAGATATTACCTATACTGTCTGAACAAACAGATCTAAGTGCAGTGTAAACACAGCCTGAGTCTATTTATGTTATATGTTGGTATTGTAATGTAAAGTTGATGCTATAGTAATCTGGTTCTCTTCATCAGGAGTGTATTTTGGTTTTTGTTGACCCACATTCTATGTTGTGGTTTGGGTCTTGTGGTTTGGGCCACACAGAATATTGATTACTACAGGAGGTGGGGGGAGTGTATTTCAACACACACACACACACACACACAAACACTCACATTCGGGTTTATGTATAACAGTTAGAACATCTTATAGACTATTGTTTTCATACCAGGCTAATAATATTTTGATAAACTGTTAGCATCACTAGATATCAAGTAAATCAAGATATCAAAATTTGACTGGTTTATGAGCGTTTTGTATTGGCGAGGACAATCTTAAGTGTTCCCACAATCAGTGCTATGCAATTTGCTATATTTATAAGAATATTTTAAAAAAAGGAAGTTTGTCCATTAGGTATAGCCAACCCGAACCCCACACACTCTACTTTTCTTCATTTTTATTTCTGTTTAACCTCTTTGGCATTTCACATCCTCATTCTTAGTTTTCCTCCCCTCTCTTCCCCCCTTAGTTTTCCCAGCTTTCCTCTCTTTTTTCCATTCGTCTTTTCTCGCTTTACCATTTTACTCTTTCAATGGAGCTAAAGCATAAAGACTTAGCCATAGTAAAGTTAACACAAAAGAATAATCCCACCTCCTTCACGAACATTGTGCCGCCCCATTCCTGCCCCGTTTATACTGTGTTTCCATAGAAATGAAGTTTCTCAACAAACCACATAAACAGGAAGTTCTACTGCATAACAATGATAATTGTGTTCCAAATATATGCTATTTGCATTCTGTCAAGGTGACAATGAAAA
>JAZGTK010012847.1:0-14670 GCA_036877625.1 Ambastaia sidthimunki | reverse complement strand
CTGCTCTTTGTTAACAGACAAGCCACAACCCAGGTTATATTTAACTTTCCTTCCTTGACTCATTTATGGCTCTTAATCTTTGCCCTTTAGACTTATGAGCAAGAATAAAATGAGTGCACACCTTAATTGAAAAGGTTTTTATTGTTTGTCATTCCAAATAAGACGAGTTTTGTATGATTAAAATAACATTGACTGTATATCTTCACAGAATGAGGAGTTTATTCTCAATATCGTTTCTTCTGTTGGTGGTGATGATGGTCACCGTGGAAGCCAGTATGAAGAAAAAAGGTTTGTATCTTTTCACAAAACACTTGAAATAACATATGGTGTTTTATGTTCCTTGTATGTGACACCATCGATATTCATTTTCAGAAAAGGGTAAAGAGCCCAAAGCTGAGGCGGAGTGCAGTGAATGGCATTATGGGAAATGCGTACCCAACAGTGGCGACTGCGGCGGTGGAATTCGAGAGGCGACCTGCAACGAGCAGACGAAGAAGACCAAGTGTAAAGTCCCATGCAACTGGAAGAAGGACTTTGGCGGTAAGATTTTAGCCTCCAAATGCAATACATGTCCAGATTGAAAACAAACAGAATTTAGTCTAGTTTGTCCTTTTTGTAGCGGACTGCAAGTACAAGTTTGGTCGTTGGGCCGAATGTGACACCAGTACGGGAACCAGAAGCAGATCTGGAACTCTGAAAAAGGCACTTTTCAACGCTGAATGCCAGACCACCATTAAAGTGTCCAAACCTTGCACCCCAAAGACCCCCAAACCCAAGGGTGGGGAGAAGAAAAAGGGTAAAGGAAAGGAGAACTAACTTTAAGACCCTCCCCCAACTGCCCACCTAGTGGTACATTCCTATTGTGACGCCCAAATCCTCAAAAAGGTGAATTCTGAGATGGGGAAAAAACTGTAGCCCTACCCACTGTTATTATCTCCACTTTCTTTTGTAATTAGTAAATGTATGCTTGTCTATGCTGTTGTATTTGATCCCTGTAGCAAATTTTTAATTGTAATTTACTTTGCATGTATAAAATAGGCCACAGTAAATTTGTTGTCTAACACATTGTCTTAACTAAAGAGAAAAACAGGCAAGAACCATCGTGACCCTAATTATGCCCTTAAAATGATCTATTTGTAAATTACAACAACTGTTCTGGAAAAAAAATACCTGTATGCTTTAACATGTAAACTGAATGTTTAAACGAACACTGCTCCTGGAAGTAATGGTCTATATCAAATACCTATGTTTATAAATGTATGTTTTTAGATTTGTAATGGATGTACAATCAAATTTACAACACTAATTCTACATGTTGTGAATAAATGAAAAAGTGTATTTTCAATATATTTTTCTGGTGCCTTTTTAAAGACAAGTTTTTAACTGTTGCGCAACATTAACAGTTTTACAATGACAAGTTGACTGTGAAAAAAACAAACGCAATGACGTATACGGTCAAACATTTGTCATATACATTTGTCACAAACATCAAATACCTCAACAACAGGTTCATAGCAGCCTCACGATCCCAAAATGTTCAGCAAATCAAGTTCTTAATTGATTTGTTAGAAGTTGTTTAGCAGACTTTTCCGTTTACTTTCTATAAGTCCTATTCATTTTACCCTCAGATTTTTGAATTGGCACATCAACAGCTGTTTGAAGGTTCTTTTGAAGGTGCCATTGCAGAGAGCGTAACAGACTGGATTAATCATGCTATTGATGTAGCACAGAAAATATCCCACAATCCACAGATCTCCTGGAACGCACCGGTGGCAAAAAGTACCAATGAGAACCATGACGTTATAAGGTGCCCACGTGAAAATGAAGGCCAGGAGAATGGCAAGAATGGTTCTCGTCACTTTCCTGTCTCTCGAAGCTTTCCGTCTGGTCAACTTGGAGACATCTTTTAGTGCAGTGAATGCTGTTCGTTGAACCTGTTCACAAGTGTGGTCTTTGAAAACAGTACTGCCAGAGTAAAGTATTGTCCTACAAACCTCTGCACCATTTGTTGAGGTCCTCGGTTGTGACACTTCTGCATCTAGTTCTTGATCTTCCACAGAGGCATCAGGGCTTGAATCTATAGCGTTGTATGTTTTGTTGGTCTCTACTGAAGGAAGCCTGCAAACCTTGTCCTTTCCGATGAGGTTAGTATCACCTTTGAATGAACATGTCTGTCCCAGTTTAAAGTCATTCACTGTGTCGAAGTTTATGTTTGTCAACGCTCCACCGCTTGACGTAGGTTTAAGAAGGTTTGCTGATTCAAGCTTCACCTTACAAACTCTTCTCTGACTGGCCAGGGATATAAGCGTGTACAGTACAGTCATTATTATAACGGGAATGTAGAATGCAGGGATGGTGGTTGCCAGGGTTACAGCGGGGTTGGCAAGGAGCAGGATGTAGCACTGGCCCTCGGGAACCTTATGACCATCCCGCCCAGCCTGCCAAAGAAGGATGGCTGGAGCCCAGAGAAGCAGAGACAGCAACCAGGCTGCGGCAATCATGACGCCTGCCCAACCTCCGGTACGCCTGGCTGGGTAACTCAGAGGCCGGGTAACACAGAAATATCGGTCAAAACAGATCACAAGGAGGTTCATCACAGAGGCATTGCTTACAACATAATCCACAACCAACCACAAGTCGCACATCTGCGGCCCCAAGGGCCAGTAACCCTTAACAACATACAGAGTGTAGAGATTCATGGAAAACATGCCCACGATGAGATCGGCACACGCCAGACTAAAGAGGAAGTAGTTGTTGATGGTTCTAAGATTGCGGTTGACTTTGATTGACAGGAGTACCAGAACATTGCCCAGCACTGTTATTAAACTGATGAAGCCAGTTATAAATATGATGAGTGTAACTTCTGCAGTCCCGTACACATATTGTGACCTTCCCGACACCATGTGTGATTCTTGGGTGGAGAGACTATAAATGCTGCTGTTGAGCATGTTAAAAGCTGTAAAAAAGTAACTTTTAATATCATTTTTTGAAAGTCTTATCGCAAAATGTGTACAAATTCATAATTTGGTAATTGCTTTGTATGATAATTTAAACATACTTGAAATGTATTTAAAATGTATTTAACATTTTTTGGCTCACAACCCGTAACAATTCATTGAATGTTGTTCTATCTTACCATTAAAGACAAGCCGTTCAAAATCCCTGGAGTAAATGGCAGAAACAGCCCCCTTCACGATCTCCAACAGTCTGAATGAGGAAACAGTCGGAAGACCCTTTTAATTCCTCTAACAGTACTGCCCATCCTTATAATATCCGTTACCTGTCATCTGACCTCTTCCAATAGCTTCTATATATAATACATTACACTTACCAGAGGAAGATGGTCAAAAAATGTGGAACAATTGTATTACTGTTGAATTCCTCTTGTCATCTTTTAAAAGCATGTAGTCTAAAGTAGATCCTGTCATTTAGAGAAAAAAGGAAATATACTTAACACAGAATCTAATTACCTGCCTTGTGCATCTGCTGTTTTTCTCAATGTTAGAATAATAGAAACAGGCTATTACACAAACCAATAAAACAGAAAAACAACAAATATAACGTTTTTTTTTTATAAATACTTAATGGTGATTTTCAGTATATTCTCATAATGATTGTATTCTTATCTAAATTAGCATAAAGTCAATACAAGAACACTACAATGTATAAATATTAATGTATAATAAAAATGTAATTGTGCTTAATGTTCATGAAAAGCTCACGCTTAAAAGCAAAATAATTCCAGAACAAATGAAGTAATTTCCATATTCCCATTTTATTAAAACTCTCATAATCATCATTACCACAGGATCTTTGGTGTCCCACAAAACTCTTTTACAACACCTAATCCTCATTTTCACTAAATAAAGAAGCAACTACACATTTATTGTAAGTCAATACAGAACCTCCCTCCTGTCTGGGCAGAAGAGGAAGTTAAATTCTAGTCTTTTCCATCATCATGACTTTTGTTAGGTACTGATCCAGCAGTGACAGCATAAACAAAACCACACAACCAACAAAACACAATAAAATTTTGAAAACATCACGCCTTCAGTTGCCGTCAGCCAGCGTTGTTTCTTCAGGCTAATGCGTTTATATTTCGCCGTGTTATCAGGTGGAGTAAGTATGAATAAAAAGGCATGTTTTAAAATCAGGGTTGATCATTCTCACAAAGCATAAAATAAATACCCAAACAATAAAGCACCAACAATCTAACTTGAGTTTCACCAATAACACTCCACATTTAAAAGGCTCGTGGAGAATTTACAGCTATAATTAAACTTGAAGTGTTCAGAAGAAAAACTATTCTGGCTCTGTGGGGAATAAATTGCTAAACTACTCAACACATGGGGAAAAAACAGGGTCTGGAGTTTCTGAGGGGTTCCTCAGCTGCCACTGTGTTATACCCCCACAATCCCACTGAAATGCATCTTATATTCAAAACCTTTCAAAAGAGCCACAGACAAACCATTCTAATAGGGGACTTTATCTTTTTTACAAAAAGTAACAAATTCAAGCCAAGCAGCTAAAATAACAGGAAATTTTCAGACATCTAATAAAATGTAATCTCAGACACAAATGAAAGCAGAGGCATATCATTTTTGTTTTATAAATGCTTGTCAACTAAAGGCCTGTTAATGCTTGTTACATATGCGATAACAACTAATCAGAATTGACCAATCGTACGCCAGAATCTAAACAAGCACAATGAAGCTTAAAAGGCAGGTGTTAAAAAACACCCCAAAATATGATTACGTTTTTTTTCTTGATCAACTCTACATTTACAATGCTACATTTAATTATAATAAAACTCTGTAGGCGACACACATGCACACATAAACGTGTAGTAAAAGACAGTGTCTGATCAGTGACTCGGTGTGCGTTTTATAGACCTGCGGTATGCGCATATAGTGCCAAATTTTCCCACAATGCCCTTCTGAAAGTACTCTGTAATAGATTATTCAAGTGTGACTATTCATAAATCTGATGTATTGAATGTAAAATAATTCTTGCTGCAGTTTGCAAAGAGAAGATGGTACTTTAGTGCAATCACTCGGCATTTTATGCAATGTAAGTGGACTGCTCCGATTGGTGGAACTGAATGCCTTTGTCAGCCAATCAGCCCGGGAAACAGACTGTACCTTAAAGATGACTTAAAAAGAAAATGTAAAAACACAAGAAAACAAAGAACTGGCACACATTTCTGATGGCCTTATGTTGGGGATTACAATTTTAAGGTTTATCTGGGATATAGTCTGTATGAATTATAAAGATGTTATTTTTTTTGCTCAAATGGTCAAATCAAATTGCAAAACTTAAGTGTACACACAAAGTCAGTGGTAACTGGTCAAAAAGGTATAAAAGCACTAAATAAAACCGTTCATCATACCACAATTTCACTAGTTGGGATGCACAGATGTGTTCTACAGCCTACATGCTAAATTTGCTTAAGCTCCGCCCTCCACATTCAGCCACACCTCTTTATATAAAAGCTCTGGTATTGGACACACATGCAATATGAGAGATGTGAACCACAGTGAAGGTTTTCAAACCACATTTTTAAACCAACAGACAATTAGAGACAACATGCTTTCAATAATGTATTTTTCAAAACTACAGATAAATAAATTCAAATTAAAAACCATTTAAAAATTAGCAATTTGGAAGTTTAAGGGGACACGCACACAGACATATTTCTGCCCGAGAGCTTCAAAGCAGACATTGTTCTTAAACAACCGTATGACTGAAACACTGTATAGTGGAAATCACATTATCGAATACAAATAACCAAATACGTTGAGCATGACTTTGATTTGAACACAATCAATTCAAGATGCTGAGGAAAAAGTTGTCTAGAGTTAGTGTTAACCTGTGATGAAAGTCTGTACAGCTTTACTGTGTTTCTGAAACCAGACCAAATAAACAAACAAAAAAATCAGACCCGTGGGCTCTGGCTGCCACAAAGGATCAGCAGGGACACGCCCCCGTCCTCAACTGGCACTTCGATTGGCTGATGTTTCTGGAGCTTAAAAAGGGTGATTAACTGCAACTGTGTTATTCCCGTGGTACAGGAGTAATTCAAGTATGGTGCCCTTTCTTGGCACCCGTGGAATGATAAAATGTCAGAGACTCAACCTTGAAAGGAAGAAAAATTATAACTTAGGTGCGACACGCAAGTGCAATAATGATGCTTCCCCAAAGACAGAGTCTGAGTTGATTTTGACAACGGGTGAGGATGACATCTCCAAGGAGACAGCGTTTAAAACTTGGCACTCATTCTTTCCCAAATAAGGCCAATGTGGGAGGAGTCAGATCAGCGGCAGGAGGTTAAGTGGTTCTGCCCCAGAAGTTCTGTCTTTGTAACAAAGTATTCACTGACAGGACACCACAAAATGCCCCAGCACCATGCAGACTCTCTATTGATCTTTGTGTCAATTAGATGCAGGACTATCTTCCATACAGGTCATCAGGGTAATCTCGGCTCCTGCTTTCACTGTAGCCGTTGCTATGGTCATTGTTGTTATTGTTGCTATGGTTGGACAAGTTCAAATAGCTAGGAGATGAAAGGCGTTGAGGGTCTTCATTTTGACGGTGCACAAACAACTCTGCCTCAACCGCCGGCAATGCCCCGGCGACTTCAGAACGAGCTGTAAACTGGGGTGGAAGTGCGGAACCGTTAGACCCTGATGGACCAGGAGCTTCTAGAGAGTCTACCAAGGGTTCAGTGTGTAAAAGACCTGCAGAGGAGATGCCAAGCCCAGCGGGCGTTTCTGAGGTCGGGTTTCCCGCCTGAGTCGCCCTCACCGAGGTCTGCGAGCCGCGGTGAATCCGATGGCTGACCACAATATTGTTCCCGAAGCCACCCATTGAAGCCATGGTTGTGCTGCGTTCCCTCTGGACCACGGCCGTCATTCCGCCCTCTGCCATTAGGCGGCGGATCCGAGAAAGTGCGTCCTCTCCTGGGCCAGACTCGGCTGTTGATTCTCCTAAAGAAAACAATGAGAGAAGTTGTCATCAAACAATCATATTAGATGAGTAGGTTCCTAAGGGATTTATGTGCTATGTGGTTGCCAGGTTACTTTTTACTGGCCCAGGTAATTTTTGACCAGTTTATTTTTTATTGACCCAAATAACCAGAGCCAAACCAAACACTTCAGTCTAAAGAGCCAAAGATTTGCCTGAAACCCCTCCAATGTTAATCCTTGTAATTTTTGGGGCAGTTTTCATCAATCCCCAGGTCCCCATCGATCCTAAAACTAGCCATTAAGGCCAAAACGAAGGTCATAACTACAATAGTTAATATTAAGGGTTTGTTTAAATCTCCAACCCCAAGTTTACACAACAGTAATGATGTTTGCTTATCAAGCACCACTAAAATAAACAAACAATAGCATCTTAGAATATCACCTATTAGCTCCCCATGTGTGCACACAGGGAGCCATTATATGGAGACCTAAAGCTCAGATTCAATTAGACCAGCTAACAGCCAGTAATAAAGCACCTGAGACAGTAATATCTGTCTAAAGCCCTCAGTAGGACACAACCCAGATCTCAGAAGGGTTACTTCAATCAATCTCAGCCCATTAACCTCTCAGATGAGGGAGGGAGTAGCAGAGCGAGAAAGAGTTGAGACAAAGCAGTTACCGTGATATGTGCTGGGCAAGTTGAGCCGGTTCAGTGATCCATCTGAGACGGTTGCTTGAACGGCTGTGTGTGACAGTGTGTGTGTCGTCTCCGGGTGTGTGTGTCTCTCTGTGCTGGTGCTGGCGGTCTGAACCACTGAAAGAGCAAAACATTCAGCAGCTGTGAGTGGATATAATCAATATTGTTTAGGATGGTTATAGAGAAATTAACTTATTATGGTTATAGAGAAATTAATTATAGATTAGCATAAAAAACATCATGGCTTGGAATATATACGTGTGTGTGTGTATATATATACGTATGTATGTATGTATGTATATATATATATATATATATATATATATACACATACACATACAGGTAGGTAGGTAGATAGATAAGTAAGCAATTTTAGCAATTAGAATTTAGTGATAGAATTATTATTACCCAGCCTTAATTATAATTAGTAAGTAACCATGGAGACTAGAACGTTTTTTATGTTAGGAAAGAAGACCATATTTAGTTCATATGAGTGGTTGGAATGTGTGTCTTACTGTGTCTGGATGTGTGTGTGTTCTGGAAGGTGCTGGTTGAAGGAAGTTCTCTCTCTGTCTGCGTCTCGGCATTCTGCAGTCGCACCACCGGTGTCTGTGTCCCCTGTGAGGTCACAGAAGGGGCGGGCTGACGTGGCTGCAGACCAATCGCGTTCATTAGGCCCATGTCTCGGTCAAATCGCCAGCCGGTCCTGCTCGTCCTGTGAGTGTAGGTAAGCGTGTTTGGATCAATAACAGTGGAATACTGTATTACTACAACACTGTGGTTTGTTATGAACTTAAATTCAGTTTCTGACCCTGGGCGTTCCACCCCACGGGTTCGACTACTGCTGCTGCTGTTGACAGTAAACAAAGAATCTGGAATCGGTTCCGAGGAACTTTCGCCGTCGCTGCGGAAATCTCTGTGAAAGAAAAGCAGATTTTATTAAGGGCTACTAAACAGCTACCGAACAACTGAATTCTAAAGAAGCTTTGGAAAAATAGTGACAAGCTGTCAGCGTGGGCTGTGATCCTATTACAAACCCATCAGCCCGGGGGAGAATTCTTCGAAAGCGATGAGCAACAGAGGTCATGGGGAACAGAGTTAATGTCATTAAAAACCAATAATTGCTTTGTGTCTTGCAGCAGAAGACTTCAGTTTCCTGCCACTAATGAAGACGGTAATGTAATGAAAGGGTTTGTTCAAGACTTAACATGACAGGTAACGTGGTCGTTTATCAGATGCCCTTATATACATTTGAAAAATGACACTGATCCCCAATCTGCAAACACAATAATCTGTCTGTTCGATAGTGAAAGATGTACTGATGACAAACTGGTAATAAATCAGCACTAACCCTGTTAGTTAGTAAGTTTCGCTCACTGAGTCAATATTAACACACTATTGCATGTTTATGGTAATAACTGGTTGTCACATTTAATCAGTAATTTCCATAGCTATTATGCTGTATAGTGGCACTTGTTTTTAAAAATTGGGGCGGTTTGGCGGAGTGGTTAACAAATTGTCTTTGGTTAAATTTATCTGGACCCCCTTTGGCTGGCGCTACAGTTCTAAGCACCAAAACAACCAGAAACATCCCCTTCAGACATCCAACCTTACAAACAGTAAGTCCTTCTGTCTTACTGTGCATTTCTAAATATATATTCATTCACGTTTTACAATCAGAGCCGTTTGTTTGGGGAATTCTGTCCAGATATACATTTCTTGTTAACTGAAAAGTTTCTGGGTTTGAATTCCAGTAGGAAACATTCATAAACTCATAATTCACCATTGTGTCCTTGACCAAAACACCCCAAAATGAAAATTCTCTTATAATTTACACACCCTCATGCCATCCTAAATGTATATGACTTTCTTTCAGCTGAATAAAACCAGAGATATATTAAATAAAATTCTGGCTCTTGCCAGCTTTGTAATCCATTCTGAAAGTAATTCACACGACTCCAGTTTGTTAATGTCTTCTGAAGCGAAACAATACATTTGTGAAAGGAAAATTATTATTTCGGTTTCTATCTGAATGTAAACATATCATAATAAACAAGTACACCCAAAATGGCGGCATGCCGACTCCATGTCAGCAACTTCGAATCTCATTGGTTCTTGCATGTCTTGTGACTGCATGTTTCATCACAACACGAACGATGACTAGATACGAGACAGGCGAGGGTAATTATGAGAATTTTCATTTTGTGGTGAGCAATCCTTAAATACTATTGCAATCCATTAACAAAAGTATTGCAAAAGCACACTCTAAAATGTCTCAGACATTCATGTAGACCAGAGGCCAAGCTGTGTTATGAAGGGGGTCACATACACTGGCCTGCAGATGACCAGATCTCCCTTGTTGGTCCCGTAGGCTAATCCCATGCCTGCTTCTGGAAGCCATCTGGCTGAGTTAATACTGACATGTCTCCTCTGGTCGGGTGCCATAGGGTACACCACATTAAACATCATCTGCAACATGCCGAGAGAAAAGAGGGAATCAGACACGTCCATTTTGGAACAAGAAACCATATCATGCTATTGCTGTCAATTATCGTTCTAAATGTCTCGTACAATTAGGTGTTATACCCTAAAAAAACGTATTATTTGCATTCTATTGCAGATATATCTTTATATTCCTCTACAGTGCTGTGTTAAGGCATTTACTTACTCTAATGGACGTCTCGCCTCCGTGTGGCTGCTGCAGACGAAACACTTGCGCCACCATGTGGTCAGTAGTGGGATGAAGCAGGATCCTCCGAGAGGCCAGTCCCACCATCACATAGCAACCCATGGGAGAAAGACTCACAGAGATTGCGTTCGGTCCTGAAAATGAGTAAAAAACTTAAACTTTAAACACAAGTATGAGACTGCACAGGTTTGCTCTAACATGTTATACCTCTGTTTCAGTGAATCTCAACCTTATTGACCTAAAGGCCTTTGCCACTGTCCAAAACAATGATTACAGCCCCCCCCACACACAATTTGTACCCAATAAAATGTTCTAGAGCTATTACAAAATTAACAAAAAAAATCTTGAAAAATCTCTTGATTTGTAGTTGTTTTAGCTTATTTAAATGCTTGTTTTGTCTTATTCTAAGTAATTGTAACTCATCTTGAGGCCCACTGGTTGAGAAACACAGATTTACTGTAAGTGGATGCTGAAGTGCTGTTTAACACTGACCGAATCTCTTGGTGTAGAGCATCTCGCCCAGGTTATGAGGCGCCAGGGAGTAAACGGCCAGATTGCCCTCATCAGCGAAACCCCGTTGGCTGCTGGGAATGAAGACAGCCAACAGCTGCCCATCTGCAGAAATATCACAGCTGGCATCGTTGTAGATCTTACAGTGAGGAACCAGCACGTTCACCGAAGCTGAAATAAACAGAAAAGAGAAAAACAAACATACCACAGTGTTATAATGGCCATTAAAATTTGGTAGTAAAATTACAACTGTCTATAATAAAGACTTTAATGTTAACTTCCTGTCAAACAGGAAATACAGCCAAACGTTTAAGGAGATTTCAAATGACATCAAGGTCATTTAGGTCACAAAATTCATGTGCAATAATGTGATTTATCTACTAGGACCGACAGTATTCAGAATCATGTACCATTACTAATCTCAGGAAGGTCAAACTTGGTAAAGTCCCACCACTGCAGTCTGTATGTGGTGTTGGCGATGTTACTGGCCACAGCTGACTGCCCATCACCTATAGACGCACCTGCAACAGAGCATTATGGGTAAGCACATATCAAAACTCATGAAACAATTTGAAATATTCTTCAGTTTAATATTCTAATATCTCTAATATCAAGAGTTTCTGACATTACAGACATTAAAAATAAAAAGGAAACTGTTTGTTGTACCTGCTAATACTCTGTTAATAGAAGAGTGAGTTGCCAGTCCTGACTGGCCTCTTTCATGGAAAAGTCCAGCGTAAGGCAGATACTCTGGTAGAAGGAACCTCCTTCAGAAATAAACATACATCAGTGAAAATATACCAATGAAATGTTTTGCATTAATAAACCAAGACATTTACGCTATTTTAATCCTTGCCACTAATGTATCTTTTACATTTCTATCAAACTCTACTTTAAGTATTTAAAATCTTTCTCAAATGAGTCCATTGGAAAAATATAACTATATAATAACTAAAATAAAGATTTATAGTTATTGATTATTTTTGCAACAAAAAATTACTGCAGCACCTCATTTCATACCGTTACATTTAAAATCTTAAATCTGAATCCTGCAATTCAGGTTTAGTGTGAACAGGCCTTTGGTAAATGCTAAACTGGTCTCACTCACCGTGGGACGAAGCGTCCGAGAGAAGGGGCCGACATTCTAGCATTGCGAGGCATTCTGTGTCTCGTCCTGTCTCCAGGTTCCCTATGATTGAGGAAGAAAACAAATGTCAAATAGTTCTTCATAGTCCAAACACACAGACATTTAATTTGTTTACCATCTACAATCAAACTGAAACAGTACCGCAGATTCATACATGTAGTAATTATGTAGTTACAGTAGTAATCACACAGTTAATTGATCTTACAGTATCGTTGCATGAGCAGAAAGGAGGGTGTTTATATTATCAGACTCACTCGATATCCTCGTAGTCGCCATCGCTGGCCTCTGGTGGTGTGGAGGACGGGTTGTTGGCCTGACTGTCAGACTGAGACGTGGAGAGCGTCCGTAGGCGGTTCTGTAGAGAACGCTGGCGGATACTTTCTCTCCGAGACAGATACTGGATCATCCTCTGAGCATAATATGCAGCCGGAGACAACCTGAGGTGATGTGAACGTGAAGAGAGAAGATCAAATATGACATATAATGATAATAATCATTTGTGTTTCTAAATAAAAGGGTGGAGCAGAAATGTTAATTATCACTAAGAATTCAATTTGCCACATATGGCAAAACCGGCCAAATCTCCTAGGGTGGAGTCATTACAACAATGTTTAAAAGTCATTTGGAAGCAGCTGTTGTGCTGACATCATAGATCTTCAATGTTTGGGCAAATTGGACATGGTGATACAATGTAAGATTCACAATATAATCACATTTGATTTGCTGGTGATACAAAGTCAAGAAAATTCTTGAATATCATGGTTGTTCCAAATGTGCTTTTTATTTTGCCTTTTTGTTACCAAAATTGTAATTAGATTAATTTTGCGATCTGTCATCTCGAGTTATGTGGGAGAGGGCCAACAAAGATGTTTTAGTAGTAAAACATTTTAAAGTTATATCACCCCACACTAACAATGCTTTAACAAACATGGAAATTCACACTTCTAAATCTATTTTTTAAATGAGTACCTGGCAGGGTCTGGGTAAATCGGATGGTCTCTGGAACCCGACATATCATAGCGGGAAAATGGAAACAGTGATGATTCCAACAACCTCCTGCAGCCAAACAAAAAATGCAATGTAAGTAATAGGTACGACAATTCAACAAGATCAGATGTCACCTGGCATGTCTCCCCACCTCCTGAGAGAATCCTCATCTGGGTTATCCACAGGCACCTCTGGGTTTAAGGCATCTTGCGCTGCCTCAGGTGAAGCGCTAGTGGTGGGCTGTCGGTACAAGCTTTCCCACTGCCCCATCTCCTGATTATATACCAGACCCATGGGCTGCTGTCCCTGTACAGCCGGGGAGGCCTCGCCAAGCTCCATGGGCCTAATCTCAGGGGGTTGAACCTCCACTCTTGCACTTTGACCAGGGTCCTCAAACGATGGCACTGAAAGTGGCCAGGACGCCCCTTCTTGGGAGGAGGACGATGAGGAGGTCTGGCCGGAACGCTCCCAACGCTGAGTGTCATGGTTGAAGGTTAGAAGGTTGTGGCATGAGCGACAGCGATTTGGGTGGTTTTGAGAGGGACCCGCAACCGGGCCTCCATTTCCAGAGTGCGTGGAATTATTATGGGATGGTCCTGGGCGTTCAGCATCAATGCTGCTATTGAGCAGGTCCTGCATGGGTCCAGGTCCGCCTGCGACTTCCCGGCTACCTCCCGGCCGCTCTAACTCCTGCATGCGCTCATACTCCATGAAGTAGCGGCTCAGGTTGCATTGCAGAACATTCCTTATGGAGGCGGGGTTGTTGCGCTGGGAGTTGTCATAGAAGGGGTGATGCCCGCTGCTCGTGCCATCGTTGACTCGCCCCCGGTTGGGCTCAGTGCCAGGCGGTACTAGGCCACGCCCCTCAGTGGCAGACGTGTATATGGGTGATGATGAAGAACTATCAGGAAACCTACGCAAGGAGAGGAGATCCATTGAGGAGGAACTAGTTCTGGGAGGGGGGACTACGCCCCTTCCATTTTCTACCCCCATTGCACCCAAACTATGTTCATGTCCTGTGCTAAGCAGACTACCAGACCAGTCAGCCCCAGGGAGGTGCCCAGGGGTCTCTGGAGGCCCAGGTGTCTGTGACCCCATGGGATCAATAGTTCTTAGGGGCAACAGACCCCGATGCGCAGAGTTTCCTGCAGTCACACTGAACACACTGCTAAAAGCCGAAGGTCGGTCTGCGGAGGTGCGGGTTTGACTGGGGGCAGGCGTAAAGGCAGAAGGGACCGACTGAGTTTGAGGGTGAGAAGAATCAGAAGGCTGGAGAGCCGTTGGGTGCTGGGTCAGTAAATTCCGAGAGGCGGCGCAACGACTGCACAGGCAGCCCAGACCCAAGTGTTGTGTGCAGCCCTGTAAAGCAGGGCGGTCGCCCGGTTCTGCCCGCACAGGGTACTGGAACCGGGGAATGCTGGGAGGCTCTCTGGGCTCCGGGGCAGGCCGGGGCTGATCAGCAGGCTGTGCTCCCGATGAGCGGGAGGATAAGATGTGCAGGAAATTGTGTAGAATGGGTGTGCGGCGCACGGGCGGGGAGCGTAAGAGAGAACGCTGGCGGAACAGAGCCATCTCCATACTGTCCATGGGGACCTCTGAATCATCTTCATTCTATACAACACACACAACATCCCAAAAATCAGTAACACTTCAAAACAAAATTATATTTGGCTAA
>JAZGTK010012846.1:0-14672 GCA_036877625.1 Ambastaia sidthimunki | reverse complement strand
AGGAAGACAGAGAGGTGGGAAACAGGAAGACAGAGAGGTGGGAAACAGGAAGACAGAAAGGTGGGAAACAGGAAGACAGAGAGGTGGGGTGGTGTGAACAGAAGAAAGTCACTGAAGTGGAGGAAGGGAAGAGGTTCTGCTGGTACTGCATATTCTGAATGAACTGGCAGTAAAACATGTTAAAGGTGGGCTGTCAGTTTGACATTTGTGAATTTGTGAATCAGTATAATGTCAGCTGCTATTACAGGCAAAGCAACTTGCCAAACCACATTTACAGAGAGCAGGGCAACAAGCAAGGAGCCAAACACACAGAACACGTCGTTGCATTCAAAAACAGCAACAGAATGGACAGAATTCCTAGATCTGAAGTTAAACTACAAGCTTCAACTGAAAACATAATGTTTTAAGAATCAACTTTTATCATGTAAATTAGCCTCAAGAACAAAAGGTTTAAAATACAAATGCATGAGTGTCCAAATAGTACAAGACTTAACACACACAAGACTGACGATACATGACAACTATCAAGAGTAACAAAGCATGTGAGGATGATGAGAGGAAACAGCATCCCAGCTGCATGTCTGCACACTAACGTTCAGCTCAACATAGAAGACAAGAAGACATGATACAAGCTTGTTCAAAAAGCAGCAGCTACAGTTTCTACTAGATCAAAGAAATCTGATCACATCAGTCATATCTGTCTACATTTTGAAACATTGACATTTCAAAACTTTGCTAACTATAAAGCATGAAATGGTTTAACGCCTCAGTATCAAAGTGAGCCACTATCAGATTACAGTCCATCACATACTTTGTGGCACAAAATTCTGGCCTGTGAAAGTGTTGAGAACTGTGAAGATTATGACCTCCGTGTCTCAAGATCAATAAGATATTGGCAGAATCTGTCCAGAAGCTCTGTCCCATCGACACACATCAAAGAACAACAGATGCGGTACACTGTCACCAGGCTTGACTGATGTATGTTGAGATATGTACTAATCAATGTCAACGTGCTTCCTTAAT
Source organism: Ambastaia sidthimunki (assembly GCA_036877625.1). Classification (NCBI taxonomy): domain Eukaryota; kingdom Metazoa; phylum Chordata; class Actinopteri; order Cypriniformes; family Botiidae; genus Ambastaia; species Ambastaia sidthimunki. Next base: position 13,649 of record JAZGTK010012846.1, on the reverse strand, counting down.
TCATTTAAGATTGTTTTGAAAACAGTGGAACACGATTCAGACTCTCTCACTGACAGTATAAAGTTATTGCTTCAATGTTTCTGACAGATCTGCAGTGTTTTGTAATGGAAGTTGATACGACACATTCAATGAGTTTTTTCACAGAATCTGTAAGTTTCCATTCAGATCAGAAGCAGTGTTGTTTCATGACTCTCTTAGCCTCCATTATTTATGTTATTTAAACATACCCTGCTCCAAAACCTCTTCTTCTTCTCTCTTGGGCTCCTGCAGCTCCAAATCTTTCACAACATCTGTGAAAATAAAGAAATAATGATTAAACAACAAATTTAACCAGAGGTGAGACAGTACCAACCAAAAATGACAGACATAAACAGAAACTGCAGTTGTATTAGGGGAGGGTGTAATGCTCAATACAGCCACTACAGTGAAGAAAGTCCCATATTCTAGTACAGTTACATACACTAGCAGTTCTCTGAGGGAGGGATCTGGGCTCTGTTGTGAGGTAATTGTCAGTCTTTGCACATGTGCAGTAGCTGAAGTGACCTACATAAACACAATCTGAGCTTAAACATTCATGGTACCGTTTATGTCAGGTTTAGTTGCTGGTTTGAAATATATTGTTTTTTTGTGACCTTAGGCAGCAATTTTAGAGATATCTGTCTTCACTCTTTCCAGAAGATGCAACTTGTTCTTGTGTAACTCAAAAAGCTGCACTGAGGATTTTAATATGGCTGTTGAGTGCAGTGACTTTCCTTAATAGGACTCTGGCACAGACAGGTGTATCTCTGATGTTAGCATTGCATAAAGTTATACAACTCATACCAGATGTGATCATAACATGTAGTCATAGCAGAGTGTAGGAGAAATCTCTGAAAGGTCTGTTTGGTACCTTCATGAGCAGCTGCTCTGTGCATCATGGACATTATATGGTCTGGACTGACTGGAATGGGAACATTGGCTTCAGGAGGAATGTTCTGGAACAGCTCACTGCTGCCGTGGTCCATACAGTCCATGTAAGGCTCAGCGTGAGAGCTGTCCATGTAGTACATGATGTAGAAGTTACACATCTCGTCACTCGAGGTGCCTCTGGAAGACAGGAAACACATGAACATGAACAAACTTTCTCCAACAGGTGGAGACAACCAAACTACAACCAATAAAACTAGTCTCTGCCTCAGACGGCACACACCAGCAGACCAGCACAAACTGAAGGTGATGTTTAAAAAGGCAGCAGACATATCAGATTAGCAGAACAGTTTTATATGAGTCTGGTGTACAGCAACCATGCATGCTTCAGAATTACAGCTTTAAAATATAGTCACAGTTGATATCCTTGACCACACCTGTATATTTTACTTGATCAAAATATTGTCTCATATCTCTGGCTGATCAGCCCATTCTGGTGTGTGTTATCTGTGTATGTTTGTTGTTAAGCATGTTTCTGGTGTTTGTTTGGGCATGCTATGCTGTCTTTGTGGTGTATGACCTCACCCTCCGTTCTTCATTAGCCCTATTTGGTTTAGCTCCCCTAACCTTTTAGTGTAGTAACTCATTAGTTTCATTTAATTGTCTTGTATGTGCTGTCCAGTTCTGCATTGTAGTTGCTTTGTTTCCTGTTGGTTCTGCCCACTGATACAGTGTGTGTTTGACTCCATTAGTTAAGTTTTGCTGTTTATTGGATTTTGCCTGGGCCTCAGCTCACTTTAGGCCGGGGGTCTGCTTGCTTCTGTTGCAATGGTAAACCTGCTGGGATTTTTACATCAGTGCTATATGAAATTGCCTGCTGCTTTTGCCTCTGGGGATGTCTGGAGGGACTCTTTCCTTCAGAACTAGAGTGAGGAGGTTGCTGTCAGTCACCAGTGATTTTGGTGGCCTTCATGGACCAATAATGTCAGGTTGTTTGTTTATGGCTGCCTGCTTGTATCGTGCCCAGACTAAGAACTACAACAAGCTGCTCGCTGCTCTGCCAGGAAGGCCCTAGTTTGGCCAGGGGGTTGCATGCAGGTTAGCAGATGATCATCCTGAGACCCGGCATCTAGTTCCATGTGTGGGCAGAAGGTATTATGGTTCTTTACCATCTGCCATCTTTCTTGGTCATGTTAAAGAGTCCTTCATGTCTCTTGTTTGTTTTACTATTAACTGTGTTTTCTGACAGAGATTCTGGGTGCTGGAATATTCTGGAGGTGCACATGAGGTCTGACGCTCAACAGTTCCCGGTGCTGCACTTCAGAATCATACTGCTGTAGACTCTCAGCGTTACTGTGTGATCACTTATATTACAACACAACACACTAGATAGTGTAATAAAGAGAAACAAGCTACAGTGTAGGTAATTAATAACTCAAATAAATACTGCAAATAAATATTAGCTGTTAAGTAAACATGGGCAATAAGTATAACAGCTATCAGCTCAAACTGAGATTACAGGGTGTGTGTGTTATTCCACAAAATACTGTGAGCCTTTATCATCACTGGCTGCTCAAGAACACAACAGAACTATGAGCACTAAATTAAGTTAAAAATTAGAAAAACGTCCAATGACCTTATCATTAAATTGATCAAAACCTCACTTCTCCAATCTGTCCACTCCTGCTCCAGCAGTGCACACTGTTTGTAACATGGAAACCTTTTGTCTACATTCAACCACCATCTCCTTCAATTTCAGTTTCACACTTTCACACCAGGTGACAGACTACTGTAATACAGCACATCACGCTGTGCTGAGCTTAACTGTATCATTAACAATTTACATGTCCATACAGTCAGTGCGAGTGTGTAGTTCAAACCTCACAAAACAAGTGTGTAAATAACACTAAACTCACGCAGGAAAATGGGCTGCAACGTGTTAATAACGCAGAACACCGCACCAGTTTAATATGTCTAGTGATGACATTTGGAAGCCTTAAATATTTGCTGTGAGAGTGATTCACAGAGCTTGAAATACAGCAGGAATCATACGTGCTACTGTCACGACACTTCTGTGGCGCGTTCGTGTCTTTGGACAAACAGAACCTGAAACTTAAACTAGCAATCATAACCAGCAGCACAGTATCCATCACCTCTGACCAACACCTCCAAATGACAGGTCAGCATATATCAAGCTGATTATCAGATTCCTGGAAACAACAAAAAAATAAACTAGTAGTCTTGGAACTGTTAAAAAGTATAAACTAATAAAAAGGTTTGACTCCGTGAAACAACACTCAAAGAAATTAAACATCACACAGATCCACAATCTTTTCTCTCACCCTCCTTGAACTGTGATGTGTTCTGTCTGTCTCTGGCTTTGTTTCCATGGCAGCCATTTTAATGATTATGTCTTTATCTAGTGGTGGGGAGTCAGGGTGTGTGTATGCGGGGGTGGTCGCTTTCTGAGAGATGCGTCAATGCACTATTATGTATTCTCCCTATCACCATGGTAACAGGAATGATGAAGAAATGGCACACATACACCCACACAGAGTCACGCTCAAACAGCATATGATGAAAGACAGAGACACTTTAAACATCACACACACCTCCAGAGCTCTGAAGGATGTGATATTCAGAACAGAAATTTAACATCATGCAAACAGAGAGAAGGAAAGATGCTGGAAACATACTGCACTCATCATAATGATAACTCATAATAACACACTTACTGCCTCAGTCTCTCTATATGATGATGAATGAAAGAAAAACAAGGGTGAGATCTCTCTTAGCTAGACATGCAAAACCGACATTGCAATTATACACTTTAAAACGCTTTAAAATTAAGCTTCTTTACAAAAAAGTGGAAGCCTAATAAGGTAGCAAACATCAATTATCAGCAAAAATGTGAACTTACCCAATTCGTGTCTTAGTGGTTCTGCCTTCTCCTGTGAACACACAGCGAGCAGCTAGTATGTCTCCATCTTTAACATCAATGCTATTGCTCACTGGATAAAAAGCCTAAAACAAGCAAAGCAAATATCACTTCCACTCTGTTTAAAAACACATGAAATAATGATTTTGCCTGCAGCATTCTGCAGAATTTGAACCCCCATCATTCACGCATGACAAGCATTAACACTTCAAAATGACGCCCTCATGCCTTAAACACACCTGAAACACGTACACAGAGCACAACAGCAACCAACACCAACCTACTACCTCACTGAAACACGTGTCAACTAACTATATAATATAATGATTCATATGCACAACACAGTATTTTAATCCCAGTTTGGTCCAAGTAATCACAAAAACTAGGAAGTGTTAACACGTGAATAAAATTTAAAGAACACAAATTAAGAATGAATCAATCAGAAAAATGATAAATGTGCATAATAATAAAGTGTGTATAGAAGCAGTAGGTTTCAGTGATATAACTTCTGCTGAGATTTATTGCTGCAAAATGGCTGCTGACCTTCAATAATCATGGAATTACAAGTACTTGTAAAACTGCAGTAGCCTTTTTTGTTTGTCTTATAATTGTTTGATTGTCATTTAAATTTGGTTGGTGATGTCAGATCCACAGCAGAGAGAAACTTCTACATGGAGAACTACTTACATTGAGCTAATTAGCTACAATAACATAATAATAATAGTTCTGCCACTAAGGTTAGAGAGAGCCGGTGTGGAGATGAGGAGAAGCTTTCGGGTTCTAAGGACGTAAAGTCAAGCAAAGAGCGTCACAGTTGTTGTTAGTGGTTGCTGGTCAGTTGCATATAGTTGTATTAATTTTGTAGCATGTGAATGATGTACATGTGAATTCTCTTACACACCCACCCAAATAATGAGGAACGCACTGAAAGACGCACCTGAGGCAGCTGTGGAGACTGCCGTCCAATCTGTGTCCACTGTCCATTTCGAACCCTGTACCCACTCACAACCTTACCTGAAGCACGAAACAGACATGTGATCAGAGAAGACTGTGCCATGCCACAACTAATTGCTTACACTCATGTAATGAAATAAATGCAGTTACTCACCAAGAGTGTGTGTGTGTGTCCTGAAGGCAAACGGATACATGGGGAATGATGAGTAAGTGCAAGCAATGTCTGCATTAGTCACTGCAAACACACCAACAACACACACTTTACACAAATGTATAACAGATGTTCAGTGTGTCAGCAGAAAATCAACACAAGAATCTAAACGTTCTTTCTTAGTAACTGTTACAATGAGTGAGATTTTTGTATAAACAATCCTACATCCTACAACCTGTGAACATTTTCAGTTAATCTTTGAAAACAATTACCATCAGTATAGAGTGTAACTATTATGGCTAGTTTTGTTTTTACAGAACTGTGAGTGAAATCATTCTTACATTAAACAACCAAATGGAATAAATGAACATAATAGTAATAAAATCACAATGAAAGATCATATTTTTGAGGCAGGTGAGGTTTAACAGAGACACAGAGAGTGAATCTGATGCTAACAGTCTGGCTGAATCTGTAGTGACGTGTCTGACGTTGTCTGAAGTACCTTTTTTTCCAGGAGGGATGACGGTGTCCAGAGACATCATCAGATACATGCCAGCAATGAAGGGCTGTCTGCAGCACAAACACAACATTTACAATTCCAGTTTAATGCATTCAATTAATATAATATGCAACAGTCTGCAACAGTTAAATTGTGTCGAGCAGCACATCTGTGATATTGTGTGATGGCCAGCACAATGCTCTACCAGCAGACCTATTGTCTCGGATCACCTCTGGATTTTACAACCCATGTTTTTAGGATCTTTTGCAGTAATGTATTTTTAATGTTTCAGCAAATGAATGATCAACATTAAGATACACTACAGTGCAGCCCACTGAATGTACTATATATGATACACTTTAACAATCCACACAGCTGCATTTTCATTTGCATTAAATGATTATTGCTGTCTGCTCTGACAGTGCTAACTGGTGTTGCTAACTTGGAGTGTCTAAATACTTTTTGTGGCCACCGCATGGCAATGAAAGTCAGATCTGGTGGGAATAACTCACGGTTTGGAAGTCATTCTTAAAGTAAGTCCTGAGCAGTCTCTATGATGATCTACAATAAAGACACAGCAAACACATCAGTCAGGATATCAAAACACTCTTATAACACTCTTTATAACTTTAGATTTTTTAATGTAAGTTCCATTTTTGGTTGTCAACTAGCTAAACATGTCAAGCTAAAACAATACAGTTACAAACACACTCATTTAATCAAAGCGTCTGTGCAGACTGATGCAGCTGTAGTCACTGCACGCAGATCTTCTGCATGCGTCTGCGTCACAACACTTCTTACCCCTAAAATGAGTGACATCACCATAGTGAATTTGCAGCACAAAGTAGGTGATTCTGCTATTTACACCAACTTTAAATCCAACATCTGAGAGAGAGAGAAGAACAATGTGTCAGAACGGACGAGCAACACTGATTATGACAGCACAGGCTGAACCCATATAACAGAATGATACAGACTGCATGTGAAGATCAGAACTTATTGAGGTCATATAAAGAAAGACAGAGAGGAGGAGGCACCTTTGGGTAGTTTGGTTGGAGGGGCGTTTCTGGCCCAGGCATACATGATCTTGGCCGGATCCCGGCAAGTGCCCAACTCCTTCCCACAATCCCTGAGTGATGCAACAAACAGCAGCAGTCACGCAGCAGTCACGCAGCAGTCACGCAGCAGTCATTATAACACAGCTGTTCCTTCTGTTCTCATGTGACTCAAGTTCAGATCAGATTTCATCATCAGATTGACACATTTGACACTTACTACAAACTCAATGTTTATATTTATTCTACAAAACAGTGATATTGATGATTCTTTTTAAATGTTAATTCATGAATGTGAGCTAGAGCAAATGAACCTTCCGCTCACAGACCTTCAGCTGACCTTTGAGAAGGTGAGAAGACTAGATATAAGCAGAAGTATAAAAGGCTCTTTTTCACCCATCTTATCATCAGCAACGTTAAAAAAACTGAATTATCAGGCCAGCAAAAAACAATCTCACTGTTCATTCTTCTGCTCAGATGCTGCTGTCCACAAACTCATGGCTGATTTACAGCATTTCAGTGCATTTACTGGGTTTTGGTCTATTTTCAGGCCCTCTGCTGATCCGTGGAGCTTCAGACATCTCACATCTCTCACACTAACAATGTCTAATGACAGAGACGCTGCAGTGATGGATGATACACTTTTCATGAGACACGAGTGATGCTGAAATTTAAAAGGCAGTGGAGCAACATGGAACTGCTGGGAATGAAAGCCACCGTGAATAACACCAACATTGTGAACTTTATAGAGTTCACCAAAAATTTCTGTTTTTAATTTATGTCATTTCAAACCTGTGTGCTTCTCAAAAATTCTTCTTTTGTGTTCCACAGATGAAGAAAGTCATACAGGTTTGGACTTGTAGGTGAGTAAATGACGGAAAAAATGTTTTCATTTTCTGGCTGAACTATTCTTTTAAAATTAGCTTTAGTTCTGTTTCTGGACATGAAAAAACTTCCAGAATTTCCAGAAAGAAAAAGAATTTCCACAATTTCCTGGGCTTTCCAGGCTGCCACCAACAGCCTACATGTGTTTTAATCAGTTTTATTTTATCTGAGACTTGTCAGCTTCTCATGTGTTATTATGTTACTGAAACATTTGGAGTTAATTATTGCAGTATTTATGTCTCTTGTCTTATTAATCTGTCCAAAGAAGCTAAAAACGGATGAGAAAGCCCCCATGTGATGCTGTTGTCAAGGCATGAGTGGTTGCCATAGCAACAGGCAGGTTTAGTAAAGTGTTTCTCTTTTTTTGTCTGGGATGCTGCAAGCATTTTTTGGTGATAGTGCGGCAGTGCCAGCTCATCTGAGCTCTCCACAGGCCTCTGATGATCCATTCATCTGCATTCATGATATTCATGTTTGTTCAGATGAATTCATGAGTGTTCTTGAGTTTGCCATACATTAACACAAACTCAAATGTGTATCTGCTGGTATAAAGACAAATGTGATCAGAAACAATGATTGTTTTGTACAGGTCTCTCAAATGCGCTCAACCAAGATTCTGGTATTCCAGTTGCAACTGGAGAGGCCATTTTACACAGTCAACAGATCTCCCTACCTTAGGGTTATTATAAGGTTCTATCAGTGTTTTGACCAGTTTTGAGATATTGAGGTGTAAAGTTTTTGCAGTGTAAATAACAAAACTGATAAGTGGAACAAATTACTTTAAAGCATCAGAGTAACAGACACCCCAAATGTATTCTAAATATGAAACATTACAATTCTACCTCATTTAGAAATGAGGAATTCTGGAACCGGTCAACTGCAGATAGAACCTTGTAACTGTAAGAACTCTGAATCGCCTTGAAATTACAAGATTCAATCTTCCAAAACAAAAAAGACAACAATGAATTTAAAAACATATTTACAATTTACTCATGTAGCCTATCTTGAATATGTTAAATGTCTTACAAATGTGTTTTCATTTATTAAACTGTTATATCTGAGCTTTTAATTGTACAGCAGGTAACCAGACAGAAGGCTTGAATGCTGTAAATCATTGTTTATTTTGTTTGATATATGAATCATGCKACTCAAGCAATTGTCTGAAAGATGAAAACTGCAACAAAAACATAAACCTATGACTGCCTTCAAATTCTCAAATAGATATTATAATATTCATATTAGCTAGCGCTAGTTAGCATTAGCAATCGCTAGCCTGAACTAGTGAATTAAGTTGTCAAACACAAAGATATTTAGGCTTTTTGAGAAATCTATAGCTACTTCCTTGTTGCTTTCAATGACATCAGATCTGATCTGGCAACATTAGATTCAGTTAGGGTTAGTCACTCACCAGTACCCTTTTGTGCTATAAGGGTTTTTGCAGCCATATAACAGCATGTGATGAGCAACATCCATACTGGCATGAGGCACAAAGTCCACTGCAAAGAGAAAGATTTTACAGTAGCAACCTTTAGTCTGTGACAAAATTAAGATTTGGTTAATAATAAAGTGAAGAAAGCAGTAACATGTCCAAAGAAAGTGACACAAATACTGAAAAGATGCTCTAAAACGATGCAGATTTGCATGAAATCTCAGTAAAGAGGGTGAATTGTGGTCTGTGGTTGGGGTGTAATGATATTTTGTGCTATGACACCAGTGCATATTACGTGTTCAGTCTATCTAATGACAACTACTGGCCTGACACGCATAACACAGCGTTTGAAATGATTCCTGCAGAACCGTGTGAGCAGGGATCTGTTTGACAGTGTTAATCTCTGTACACAAAAACTAATGCTTTTTCATTTTTGGCACATTGTTTTTGTGTAAACGTATCTTTAGAAGACTTCAAGTGTAGCACACGAGTCTCTGTGTTTTCATGCCTTTTCATGTCACGTCTGTCTCTGAACCGGCCTTGTCTGAATTCTCAACTTTCTGCTTCCCATTTACCTCATGATCATTCAGCATGTAGAGCTGCTCTGGCTCATCTCTGACTGCATTACTGACTGCTTTCATTCTGTGTGGATTATTTTGCTCTTTTTGTCTATGTATTACCACTTCAAAATATCTTTTGTAAGTTGGAATATTGTTGGGATTATTGATTGTGTGTCTGATCTCTGTCCTGTCAGTGATATATTCACACAAGTCTTCTGAGTCTGCACTGTTACAACCTTTCTGAATGTTTTTGGTTAAATGCTAAAGAGCTACTTAAACAGCTTTCTGACAAAAACAAAACAATCTACTAAACATGAAGCCTCGATGTATTAAATCTCATGTATGAGCTCAACAAACAGTCTTTCCATGAACCATTAGCCATGATTGTCATAAACACAAGTATATAGAGTATACAGCTTGATATGTGGTCTGCTCACCTATATAAGCCTCCCGTAATGTGGGGACAGGAACAGCCATGCAGATATAGCTGTCAGACTGTAAAAAAACAATACACATGTTAAAGGTTTCTGTCACAGACACACATCTTTATTATCACTCTGGTTTTAAAAAAGTATTAAATATAATTATATTATTAAATATAATAATAATATAAGATATTGTTTTAGTTTTGGTAAAATGTTTTAAAAAAAGAAATACAATTGAATTAAATTAATGTTATTTCCCAATTACATCAAAGCAATATTGTGTAATGAATGAAAAATAAGTGGTCTTGTTATTTCAGTGGGATATCTATACATCAGCATTCCCCACAGCAGAGATGAATCACACAGCCATGACTCACAGACCGGTGCTGAGAGCAGAAACAGACCCCTCCCACACCTCACACACATTTATTTATTCATCTCAATGGGGACATTCCATAAACTTCTGTTGTTTTAATTCACAGCTAGTTATAAACACTAGAACCGGGGCTTGAATTGAGGAGGGGTGGGGGGATGGCATCCCTCTTATGGAGAAAAATGACAAAAAGCATCTCCTCTGTAAAACCACCATCCCCAGACAAACCTCCTCAGGCTGTGTGTGGTTAGGACACAGAGTAAAGGTGCGGTCACATCACATTTTCAGCATGCCAACGTTCTACTGAGACCCCTACAAAAACAGACAGACCCTAACGGTCCTTTGTTATTGTTCTAAACATCTTCATTAGACTGGACAGGTCTTCTCCAGCTCAGGGTTTAGTGGCCTCCAGAGAACATCTACATTCTTCAGATATATGAGCCATATGCTTTCATCTGAAGCAATGAGTGCAGCCCTAATGCATTACAGCAGATCAATAGTGAGGAGATGCAGTCCACAGCTCAGCCACATCAATGCATAAAACACTCATATCTGCTGTGACTACCAGACGAAACATTATAAATAAGAAATATGTTTTTAATCCATTATGCATGTTTGCCCTTACAGATGATACTTAAATGTCTTTCTGAAAGCAAGGAAATGACAGCAGCTCTTACCTCTGTTGGAATCACTCCCGGTAGGCGAATGTCCAGGGTAAAATTGTAAGGATTATACAGTAGAAGTGGTTGGCTGGTTCTGGAGCAGTCATTCGGGTCTGACCAGGCATTGTCCTGAAACCTGTTCGCACAAAAATACTCATTTAACTAGATTTTGTTAAGATGTGAGTGTTGCTAAGAAGAAGTGGCACAAATCAAATGAACCTGTGATATTCTACTGTGATATTCTACTGTGATATTCTATTGTGATATTCTATTGTGATATTCTACTGTGATATTCTACTGTGATATTCTACTGTGATATTCTATTGTGATATTCTACTGTGATATTCTACTGTGATATTCTACTGTGATATTCTACTGTGATATTCTACTGTGATATTCTACTGTGATATTCTACTGTGATATTCTACTCCCTAGTTTCAGAAGCAAAAACATCCTCCTGAATGAATGATTGTAAGTTTTACATGATCTCTTGTTTGGCTCAAACACTATCATGTCCACTCATCACTGGCCATTGTATACTTGTTTTGTCATGCATGTTTTTAAGTTAGTGTTTTGTCAGTTTATTCTGGAGCAAGAATATGCTGCGCAGTGCAGTAGTTTTGCATCTGTATGAAGTGTAAACACTGAAACAGAGACATACAGTGTTTGTCATGATAAAGCAGATTTATTCTCTTCTGACTGAAACCCTTTATTAAAGAGTTGTCATTCATCATCCAGAACTTTATAAAGCTTTACTAAGATAAACAGACCTCGGAGAATAATACAACAATAAAATAATGTCATGACCCCTTTAATACAACAGATTAAGAGTTTATCATAATCCATAATCCCTGATGCATGAGCAATATTAATAATCAGCTGCCTCAGCAAACATCACTCACTTCATCCCATCGTTCTCGTGACATGTTTGTTAGGAAAGTAGAACGTCTCACCTCTTGATCCTGAGGTTCTGGAGACTGTGGATACTGTGACAGGAAAGGGCCAGCACAAGCACACAGTATCCCAGCATGCTCATCTCTAGCTGGATGTTTCAGGTCAGATGATCAACAGAGGAAGTGAGAGGTAGACAGTCTCTGCATTGATGCTGTCCTGTCACAATGCTCAGTAACTCTTCTGCTCCTCCGGCTCTGTTTACCCGCTTTCTCTCTCTCTCTGTCTTTTCAAACGCTAACTCGCTTGATCTGTTCCAAAGTGACACCGAAACAAACCGTGTCCCGTTAGTCCACACCGAGTGACGCGTGGGCTGTCCAGACGCAGTGTGACACCACTGAGAGAGAGAGAGATGAGGAAGGCTTTTCTCAGGCTGAACAGAGATATTACAAACGTAGCTTCAGGCTTCTTTCACAACCTGCAGAAACAGCAGCCAAAAAGAAAAGAATATGACAGATGAAGAGAAAAATTCCCCCTTTCCCTCCCTAATTCTGTATTTTCCAACTTCCGAATGACCAATACCCATAGGAATGGGATTCTTCCATCCCCTTCCAACATTCATGCAATATACACAAACATAAAGAGAGAGAGTGAGAGAAGGATAATTCAATCAAAGCAGATTCCCATCCCGTCACATCTGTCTGCTTCCAGAGACACAGGAAGTGCAGGAATCACAGAGAAAACAGATTCTCCAGTGACAAATCTCCAAAACATTATGACTCGTATTGTAATGATTTTGGATTAATTCTTAAAAATTATTTTGAGATTGATTCTGTGTTCAGAGTTTGCACAGAACATAATAACAGAAAATAAATGTGTATTTTAAGTGGCAGTGGCAACATTCTGAATTTGATTTGACCATGATTTGATCTGAACTGAACACAGAATCGATTCTGAATTTTTCAGAACTGATTCAGAATCATTAGAGAAAAAAAGCAACGCATCAGAGAATCATTTTTTTCTCATCTCTAGCCGGCACTTTAATGAATATGCCTGCAGTTTAAATACTACAAGCAGAAAACAATCCACAAGAGGACAAACTGGAAGGCTTTAGAAACATGCGTACCATCTTTAAAAAACTTCTGTTTGACATGCACTGTGGAAATGAACATCTTGTAGGCAATCTGCTTGCTTATTCTGGGCCTGATATCAAACATACAGTCAAGAAAATAAACAAATGAAAGTCTTTTGGTTTCCTGTCATGATACATGTCAAAAACTAAATTATTCTTGAATGAAATTAGTCAAAAGCACAAATTGGTCCATAAACAATAATGTTCTTTGGTTAACAGTTATTGATTATCTGGAACTCGTCATTTAGCAGTTTCACATGCCAAACAACTTTTAAAAGCACAAACTCCTAAACCTTCTGACATATCAGAAAACAGTACTGTCCTCATGCAAAGTTATCAGCTTACAGGCTAAACAGAAGGATACTGGGAGTAAAAAACACAATAACAATCTATTTTAAATTTAATTTAACCTTTACAACTTTTATGACACGTCTACCACACGCTCTGATGCTTAAACTTGAGCTTCATAAAAAAAATCTAGGTTATGTTTACCAATTAAACCAACCAAAATGTTCCCATTAATTATGATTAATGCACATAACTGATCGGAGATCAGCGACAGCAGCTGAAGACAGCAGCTGTGTGGAGCTTCTCAGCATGAAGCTCCACACAGCTTTTATATTTTGGATTTTGTTACTCTTTGCTAATCAGTTTCACCAGGAACACATCAATGTTTGATTATTCACACATGTTGCTAAACATCTTTTGTTTCACACTGGATGCTGAAGCAGCACGTATTCCTGCTCTCCGGGACTCTCACTGTGAGCAGCGCTGCTCTCCGGGACTCTC
>JAZGTK010012845.1:0-14672 GCA_036877625.1 Ambastaia sidthimunki | reverse complement strand
TCTCTCTCTGTCTCTCTCCCTCTTTGTGGATGTATGATTGAGTACTGGTGAGGGAGATGGCTTCTCAAAGCATCATTAATGGCTAATCAATGCCCTCTGTGTTATATAGTGAGCGTCCAGGGACTCCCACAAGTCTTTAATCTGGACATCATCTCACTGGCCTCCCAGAATGCCCACACACACACACAGACACACACACACACTCACTCTCACATTTATGCATTTATGGTGGATCAATGTTTCAGGGAAAAGTGGAGTCAGTATCTGTAATGCATTTTGCACTTGCTGTATAGCTGCATCATTTGCAATTACCGATCACTCAAGCAACAGTTTAAAAGTATATTCGCCCTGTCATTGTTAACTCACCCTTATGCTGTTCTAAAGCCATACAGGTTTGCTGAATATTAAATAGTGAGTAAATGTTGCCAGCATTTCATTTTGAACTATCCTGTTTAGAAGGAATTTGTATAAGGCTTGCTTTACTGTGTTAGAGTTCAGCAGGTTTCAGCACAGCTTCAAGTTTCTTTCAGAACAGTATCTTCTAACCTGTTTCCCGCTGAGAGTAGTTATTTATGAGTTAAAAGTGCATTTCTGTGTGAGTAAATACATGTCTGTAGCTCCTCTCTTGACTTCCACCTCCTCAGGCTCTCCCTTCCTTCCACTCGATATTCATCCTTTGTTTTCTCCTCTTTACAGCGTTTCAGGCACACCTGACCCCCCTCTCCTGTTCAGAATCGTTATTTCTCTCCTCTCGCTCATCTAACTAGCTTCCCCATCCATCTCTTCACTCTCATCTTTTCCGTCTGCCCTCTCTCTCACTCCATGCGCCTGCCAAAGTATCAGGCTGTATGTGCTTCTGTGCTCTCTACCCAGTTTAAGTCCTATGGTCTTTTCCTTTTGTTCCTTTTTTTGTTTTTTGAATCTTTTAAAACAAAAATATCGACTCATTGGCTCAAAAACATTGACTTTGTGTCTTTTACTTGTGAAGTTGTTTTTTTGTTGGAGTCTTTGTTACATTGCTTTAGTATTAGTACAAAACAACCAGCCTAACAACTAAAGCTAATTAAATTAAGAAATAAAGTAAAATAAAAGCAAATATGATTTTTGTCAACCTAAAGAAAATTTTAAGGAAGTTCTCTTTTGAATGTTATGCTGAATGCTGCATAAACGCTCCAGTTATGTTTTCCAAAATGACTGGAGGTCACTGCTGTCCAAAGAAATCCAAAAAGTTCACCTTGTTGGCCCTTAACACACTCAGTTACCTGGAAGAGGTGTGTTAGTCATTAATACACAACGTCACACTGTCTGCATGCATGTAGCTGTCATTTTTTTAAGTTGTATTCTTGGCTAGAAGATGTGATAGAAAAGACAAAAGACATTGAACATTTCTGAGCCTGTAGCTGACTGAGAATCCCAGAAGACAAAGAGGAACATGGAGTGGAGGGTGGAGGGGTTGAGAAAAGAGAAAAGCAACAATGTAATTTTAATCTCATATACATTTCAGTTGAAAACCAGCCTAGCCTTGATACAAATTCTCTGGAGACTAATGCAAACCCCCCTCTGCTCCTCAAACACATACACACGCATGCAAACACATCCCTTCTGCAGTCACCGTACCTTTAATACAAGGCCTAGCGCATTCGAGCATGACCGCATGCCATGCACGACAAAAACACACATGCATACGCTAACTGGTATGGAGCTAGTCTTTCACTGTGTATGGGAACAGATTGTTCTTGATGCATTTGCTGAGTAGTTGGATGCACATGGTAACAAGCAAGAGAGGCAAGAGCAGGGTGCTGAAACATGCGAGATGCATGAGTGCATTTAATGTGCATATGTATGCACACACTGTTGCTTGTTTTTAAGGCTGACACCTTATTCATTTATTTATCTTTTATCGTTTTCTGTTTTTACACCCATTTTTTAATCTGCCCGCTTCTCAGAGTTTCTAAGTATATTGACAGAATGCGCTGGTTACTCTTTTCCATGCAGTTACAATGAATAAGGACTAAAGCTTTGAAGCATTTTAGGAAAAGGTAATATAAAGTAGTCAATACGTTCACTCTAATGCATACATTGAAGGGGCATATTTGTTGATTTGCTTTTTTCACAGCTTTAAACTATTATGCTATTTGTACATGCTATCGGACAAATTCCAAATGACATTTTTGTGCCCTTTAAAGACACTGTGGTAGTGGGGATGCTGCTTGTAGGGTTGTTCCAAATGAATCTGAGCGACTGAATCCATTCGTAAAGGGTCTTTCCACAAGGCCGCTGTGGATGACAGGCAGTCGGTATGTTTCACGTGCACCTGGGAGGTGCGTCCTTGTGCCATTTTTAAATCTGAGGTAATTTAAAAGCTGGGATTTTTTTTCTCAACTCTCAACTGCTTTTACGCACCCAAGGACTATCAGAGATGATTTAAAGGTGCAAAAAGCTATATTTGGTGCAAAAGTAAATTTATTTTATAAAATAAATTGTCAGGTTGGCATCACATTACTGAAAACTGGAGTTGGGGTCAGAAATGAACATAATATCATAACTTTATTTAAAGTGCCTGTGACTCCAGACCTGTGTGATTTCTCACTTCTGGCGTTTAGTGCTTGTATGTGTTCACTTTGTTCACAAATTTGTTTAAAACAACAGTCATTCACAAATGAAATGTCTCTACAGCTCTACCACACCTCCTCTCTTTTCACCTTGTGACCTCCTTGGCTTCCTCAATCTTGGCATCCATCTTTGTTTATTTCTGAATGCCTATGGATGTTTTTCATCCCTTAACACTGTGCGCTTGCTCTCTCTCTCTCTCTCTCTCTCTCTCTGAATGACAAGAGATTGCCTTGTTTTCTTGAGAGGTAAACAGACCCACATTCATGCTGTTTTTGCATCTCTTTCTATCTATCTTGCTTTCTCACTTTCCTCTGCTTCTGTCTGTTTTTCTGGGACCTTGTGTAGAGGTTATGTTTTTGTAACATTTCTTCATATTTTTTGTCAAGGAGTGTACTCGGTTATTATAAAGTGTTAAGGAAGATCATTTCTAATCAGTTATAAATACAGAGAGTTGAGAGTGTTGTACCCAGAACAAAAATCACCAAGGAGATCTCTTTGATATCTTAATGTTGCTCTTAGGCAGCAATGAGGCAAAATGGAACTCTTGCTTATGCCCCTTTTGTTTTTTGTTTTTTTTTAAAGAGAAAAGTTTTAGAAGATATCTCAAAAATGTCTCACACAGAGAATGTTCACAGAGATCCCAAAGTCAGCAGTCAAAAGTCAAGGATCTCTATATAAGCTCAAATATTTCTCATCAAGTATCTTCAGTAATAATGTATTTAAAGGAAAGTCCACATTTGTTTATACAGCTCCATACTCTGATTTTGTCAGCAATTGTCATATTTTTACTTCTCCAAAGTACTTTTAGAAGAAACATCTGAGACAACTAAGTTGGTACTTAAATTAAACATGACTAGGAACTTCATTATATCTGTGAAGCTGTGAAAGTGAGACCTCTGAGCAATGAAACTCTGGCTGGGATTGTTTATATGGAGAAATGTACATGCAGATTGTAGTGTGAATGGAGTGTTTGCGTGTGGGTGGAGGCGCGCAGAGGTACAAGTGTATATTTATCCAGTAGAGTGCATGCTGTGTTCTCACTGCGTATTTCTGTTTCATTTCCTGACCCGACCCGTGTCTGCTCATTGATGTGAATCAGTGCCTCTTTCTCTCTTTCTGTATCTCTCCATCGATTCCCCCTTTTCTGTTCGTTTCAGCTTGGGAGTGAGTTTTATTGATGTGACAGGAGTTCTGCAGCATGCTTGGAGCTCCTTAAGTTTTACCTCCTGCTGTTTCTCTTCCTCTATCTTCATCCATCCCCTCATCCATCCTTTATTTTTGTCTTTCTCATCCACTCATCTTCTTTTCTCAGTCCCTTTGGCCTGTTTCAGTGCCCCAAGGAGGGTGTGTGTGTGTGTGTGTGTGTGAGTATGTGTGTGTGTGTGGTCTACGTCAGCCACGGCTTCAATTACAATTCATCTCCATTAACCTAATTTAGGTCTTTGTAAGAGAGAGAGTGTTGGTGTGTTTTAGTGAGTCTGGTTTCTGCAAATCTAGTCTTTCTTGTTGTTTTGTAGCCGATTTGCATTAATGTTGACTGTAGAGTTTCTAAGGAGAGAGAAATAAGGTGAAAGAGCAAGAGAATAGAGGGAGAGAAACAGAGAGGGGTGGGCATTGGGGTAAGAACAGCCGTAGGTTCTGCCAGATGGCAGACTAACTGCCCACCCCAACACACACACACACACGTTTTATTGTTGTTTCCGAGAGCAGGGACAGAGGGAGATAGGGTGTGTACCACACACATACAGGTAAGCATAAACTAGATTTTATACTGCTTTGCTGAATCAGTATTCTCATAAATTCACTCCAAAATGAAGGCGAAAGTTATACAAAATCATGAATTTTTTTTGTCTCATGTTTCAAAACTGACTTACATGACACGCAAAAGAAGATGGAGGTTTCCAGGCTTATAAAAAGGAAAAAAACAATAAAAGTAGATAAAGTGGGATGTTCCAAGTTTTCAGAAGACATGCATTAGTTTTATGTGACAAACAAACCTTAATTTAAGATGCTATTAAAATATTGCCACCCACTGAAGGTCAAATCTCATGCTTGCTCCAGCATCATCACATCTGGTATTGAGTTTGGTTGACACACAACAACTGATGACTTGCATACTTGTTGTATTTATCAACGCTAGCAAGACACGCCTTAATGTTTCAGGTTTGAGAGCTACAAGGGAAGGAATTTTAATGTTGGCTTTGTCTTCAAACAAATGTATCAAAAAGCTCCAAAAAAGCTTGAAAATAATATCTTTAAATCTGTCAATTGATTTCAAGCAAGGTTTAAATCACATCCTTTTATTCTTGTGTGACCAAATTTGTGGTGAATTTCCTCAAATCTGTTTCAATAGCAAAGCATTATTTCAGAAACAGCTGAGATCATTAAAAGCCTGGCATTAATGCAGCGCTTAGCACCAAACAGTCAGATCTGAATAACCCAGTTTTATTTTAAGACTAACAGCAGCCACATCACACATATGGACCGGGTGCCATAGCAACTCTTTTGACAGAATGTTGGGATGTCTGTGTAGATATGTGCTGTAGAGGCGTGCATGTGTTTTACTGGTCCTGTGTGTCGTGTGATGGTTGGTTTGAATGACTTTGAATTTGGGTGGATCTGGCTTGGTGTGTTTGTATATAGGGATATGTGTGTGTTATGACTTTTGTGTGCTTTTTATTGATTTTGTATGTTTGTTTACGCTGTGGACTGCGGGATAGTGTCATGTCTGATGCTTAGGTTAGTAATCTGTGTGCAATATGACATTTCTGATAGGTTGCATATTTTCCATTAAAATAAAAAATCCTCACATGGGGCTGACCCTGTGTCCAGCACACTAATGCATGGTCTCATGTACTAAACACGCGTACATACACTGATAAACATGTTGCATATTGATATTTACATAATCTTGCATTTCTATTTACATGGACAAAGACAATGCTTATTCGAATAAAGCCTCGAGTCAGGCACTCGTTGCCATTTCTCTCTCTCTTTGTAGGCGTTTAGCAAGGGTTTGTGTTTTTCTGTCTCATCCTCATCCCTTTATTTGCGTTGCGTAAAGGTTAAACCTGATGTGACCCATAACCCAGATAGCCAGAACATCGCTTTGTCTGTCTAAATGAGTGTGTGTGCCTGACTCTCCATCTCATCTCTGCCATCCCAATCATTCAAATGAACACCTAGAAAATTGGAATCGATTTGACCCCTTTGTGTGTGCGTATGCATGTGTGGGCCCTTAAACAGGATAGATTGTCACCCTTATGCAGGCATATGCATGTTCACACACCCAAAGACACACACAGTTTGTAGAGAAGGCAAGTGAGCTCATAACTAGAACGTCAACGTGTAATGCCGGGGAGATTAAATGTATGTTTTTCGCTCTTGATAAGTCAACAGCGCGTACCAGCGCTCAGCTAATAGGAAGACTGCTTGTACACACACGCACCGTGTTGCCAAGCAGAAGCTGCCGCTCTAACGCTGGCATGAGCGTGTGCATGCGCGTGTTTGTGTACACGCATAAATACGAGGGACCACTAACGATTTCACATATCACGTGTCGTAATACCAGATGTACAGAATCCTCACTGCGCACACACCTGGGGCCTTAACCTATACAAAAATGCAATTTTTGTGAAAAATAATTTAACAAAATTATGTAAAGAAGTCAATTTGGAATCAACATTGTAAAAAAAATAGATTTTAAATAGAAACAGGATTTTAAAAAAGGAGTCAACGGAGGGCCGCCACATGCATGTTTCAGTTTTGAGCAGGCACTTTCGGGGACAGCACAGAAATGCATATTTCTGGACAGACATGGAAAAAACAGCTTTAAGTGTGCACGTGCTGCCAGAGCAGCAGTTTTTAATGGGAGTATGTGAGGTGTGCAGAGAGAGAGAGAGGATGGGGAAAAGGAGAGAGAATGGAAGCCTTAATGGATTCATTTTTGCTTCACTAATTTTAGGGCCTTTTAACAGCATGTGCCTTCTCCCCCCACACCCCCTTTTCTCTGCATCTCCAGTTAATTTAATGAAGAGTCGCCCGATTGCTTTTAGCATTAATATTCCAATATGGAGTGGTGTAAATAATAAATGCTTCTCTCTTTCTTTCTTTTGCTCACTCTCTCTCTCTCTCATGGATGATGTTGAGTCCCATCTGTTGTGTCTTTGGTGCTACTGACTGAGCACTCCCTCTGGATGGAGAGAGAGAGAGAAAGAGCGAGAGAGATGACAGGGAAAGGAGACACATAGCAACAGTATGGTGGAAATGGAAAGGTGTGTCTTTGAGCAAATCTGTTGTGTTTTGGCTTTGCGGTGCACAGATGCAGTCGATACAAGAAAGATGGAAAAGTTTGTATCTTTTTTATGACTTTCGTAGCTCGTGAGACTTTATGGTATTTCTATTTGTTTTATTAAAGGATTAATTTTGTGGCCAATATTTCTGCTAAAATACTTTAGGAGAAATACAAATAGACGCAAATGCAAATAATTATTAACAGTGAAAAAGTGAAATTAATGTGTAGTATAATTACATTGGTATAATAAATGTGTATTAGTATAGTATAGATTATTTGGTTTTGGGTGAATTTCATTGTTTGGGATTGAATGTCTTGCTCAGTTTGATGTCTTGGCACGTTTGAGAGATCGTTGAATTTTTTTCTGATCTTTCCTGTCTTTTGTTGGAAAAGATGTGATATTACTGGGAGAAAAACTTAAGCAGCATGAGATGTCAGCAAAGACTCCATTTGCTCTGCCTTTAATCTCTTTGCCATGTTGGAGGACAACTGAGATACAGGTGTTTTGATTGTGTGATTTTTCTGTCCTGTGGTACAGGATGGACGGGTAAAGAGATGAAAGGAATAAAGCAGCACAGAGCGAGATCTCTGCTTGTGTCCACAAACTGTTTCATTAAAGCTAGAGGCCTCTTGCAAAACTGTAATGAGTTTAGCTAATTAATTTAGACCATGACAACAGATGGCTAAAGTCACATGGCTACTGCATATGAAAGGTTCTTTCTGCCCATTCTCACACACACATTCACAAAACACACCTTGTCGCATGATCATCCACCATTTTGTCACTGAAACATCTAATGTTTAGTGGATTTCTTATCTATACTTTCAGGACAGGATTGTGCCTTTTGGGGATGTCTTCAAAGGAAAACAAAATATTAATAAAGCAAATGATCATGAGCATTTTGTGTAAGTTTTCTTTTAGGGTAGGGTGTGAGGTAGAGTTAATTTAATAGTATATAGCTAGCTTTAAAGTTTGTGGTATCTGGCCATTTAGATAGCTAGGTAAATGTGTGTGTATGCATGTGCATATAATAAGGGGTGTCAGTTTCAAGCAGGAAGGCTGATCGATCTCCTGTCCTTTGCTTTGCTCCTCTGGAATCAGAGTTAGCCCAGGCTAGACCCCTGGGGTACGCCTGTGTGTTCTCAGTCTATTAAACAATTAAACACATGGGGCATGAGGCCCTCACCTCAGTCCTGATACACACACACGCACACACACCCTCAAACGCATTGTCTTTCACCTCACCAGTAATAATACTGACCAGATGTGCCCTGTTGCTGGTGTTTTTGCCTTATAGTGAACATTTATATGCATATGTTAGTAAAACAAGTGTTTGTAGTATTTCATCAAAATATAATAACTTGCTCTTCCACAATAACAACTTTCAACCCCTCCCCTCCAACAACCTGTTACTTCTCACAATCTGATCATTTCCTGATGGATAACATCAAATCCATATTTTTATTATGTCACTAAAGTAAAATAAATTGCAAACACTGTTTCTTGTTAATGAAAAGCTATGCTGTATGGCAGGGGACACTGTAGAAAAACTAAAATATGGGCGTTCAAGAGAAAAAGTAGCAGAATGCTTTCAGCAGGTGTGTGTTTGGGGGGCATCTCTGAGTATGTGAGTGCGGTGAGCACAGACAATCTGTCAAGGACAGGTTGGGCGAGGGAGGGGAGTGTAGTTTTAGAGAAAAAGAGACCAAAAGGTAGAGAGAGCGAGACTACATTAATGGCTACATTTGTCTGTGTGTGTGTGCGGTCATGTAAACACAGCTACAACAGAGAATTGTTCCATTCCTCCACTTAACCTTGTTCCTCCAAACCCCCCTCCTCACCACCCGTACCTCTCTCTCCGCACATGGCCCCTCCACTTGTGCCACCAAAGCCATTTTGCAGCTAGTTTCTGTCTAAGTACACTAACAGAACCCTCCATTAAAGATTAACTACTAAGGGGCAGTACGTTCAGTTCCGCCCCTCCCCCAGTGTCTAAAGGAGGTCACTCCTTTAAGGGCTTTAAAAGGGGGTGAGACTGGGTGTGCTTGTTTTAAGGGACATTTGTCATTCTGAGAAGATTTGAAGCATCAGCATTTTAAAGCGCAAACACACTCACAGAATACACTGACCCCACCGGTTAAGAAATTGCTTTGAGATGCGACTTTGATGCACTTTTAGCTGCTGGACTTGAGTTGAGTGTGCTAGACAAAACACATGTATGCTCTGCTTTCTCCTGCACTCTCAGTGAGACAAACAGATAGATAGAGAAACAGCTTTTTTTTCACTTTATGAAAAGTGTGTGTTTGCTGCAAATACTCTATATTCACTTTGGATTACTAAATGCTAAGTAGTGCACTATACATGTTTTTATGATTGTGTTTGTATACATGTGTGCATTTAAATTTTACATGGCATTGTGCAACTATTTGTATGTCTTGCTATTGCAGCTGAACCTGACAGCCGGTTATCAACATGCATTTATATGGCCAGTTATATGGAAAAGAGCAGCAGTCACATTTTGATATAAACACATATATAGGTTTCACATGAAAAACCTAAAGATTCAATGTGATTGTGATTATGGCCCTAAATACAAAAATTGTGCAGCTGAATTACCAAATATAAATTTTTTTATGTTGTAGTCAAAAATACAACGATCTCAACAATCTAAGAGGGGGCGTGCCTGCTGGCTTTTAATGGGCATGATGCTTGATTTTAGAGGTCATGTCGTCTCTTAATGTCTGCACCAGAGACTGGTCTTTGTCAGAGACCAGAGTGGCGCATACACGCGTGTGTGGATTCCAGGCCCTGTGCGTCTTTGTGTGCCTGTCAGTTTGTGTGTGTCCAATTATATTGGCTGTGGGGGCTCAGGGGGAGTGTGTGAGCCTGTGTATGTGTGTGTGAGCTCTGGCGAGGGGCAGCAGTCAAACAATAATATAATCAGAGGCTTTTGTGTGGGTAGGGCAGAGGGCAAGACTGTGTCAGCTGTTATTGAGTAGTTATCCGTGTAACGGACCATTCATCACACACACACACACACACAATTACACACAGACGCACACACGCCCCATAAGTCTCAAGAACACAATAGCCTACTTCCCAGTACACATATATCAAAAAACACATTTGACTAAAAAAAATACTCAGCAAATATAAAAGGACACAACACGCCTATTTTCTCTCAGTTGCCACACAATAGCTCAATGATGGAGAACGGAGCTTGTTAAGGTTTAAAAGACTTCTGTTGTATCAAGCTGCTCTTGAAGCCAAACAGCAAATCGCCACAGAAACAGCATGTGGTGCGACTTCTGTCTCTGAGGTGACCAGAGTTAATATCTTAACTGTCCACTCTCCTTCACATAAACTCACATGAGGCTGCTTACACACTTCTGAAAGTCTGTTTTGAGACTCTGTAAATGGTTGGCACAGCTGGACCCGCCCCAGTGATGTTCTGATTGGTCAGCCGTTGCCTATGTTCAACTTTTGAGCCATTTCTCAACTTTTGACAACTTTTGACAAATGACACTTTTCAAACCTTTCTGTTTTCTTTCCAATTTTTCATGATACAACGTCATCTTTAAAAATCAGAAGCTTTTTCTGACACCATGTACAGTTGGCTGTAGTGTGCAGGTGCCTTAAGGCAAAATGAACTCTATGCTAATACTTAAATGCTAAATTCTCAGCATTGCTAGAGTGGCACTATGGCAGGCGCTGGCACAAAGTCAAATCCTGCTTATAGTTTTCAGGTCTAAACTGTTTATGTCACACATCAGGTAAATGGCACAGATATTTGTAACTTCCTCCCCCAACCAAATTCTAAGGTTTACTTTGGAACAGTGGGTTTGTGCTTGCAATGTATTTAAGCATTCTGCACAGAGAGGGTTTCTAGCCTAATTATTATATATAACAAGTCTAAAATATATATTATAACAGCCAACACGTGTGTATAACAGGTTATAATAACAGCCAACGTGTGTGTGTGTGTGTGTGTGTGTGTGTGATCACTCTATGGTCTCAACTGAGCTTTTCCACAACCTTCTCTTTACAGCAGATCAGCTAAGCGTATATAAGGGTGTTGAATTTGAACTGAATGTGACTCTTAGCTGTTTTATCCCCCCGCCTCTCTCTCAGGACTGTGTCCTGGATGATAAATAAATGTTTCTCTTTGTCTTGTCATCAATAATACATCCTTCCTTTAAGTGCTGATGTGAGCTTTTCCATTCTCTCTCTCTAAATCGCTCTCTCGCTCACTTGTTCGTTCACTTTATTTTATCCTTCAGCTGAAGGTAGATGAGTGAACTAAGAGATTGAAACAGTGAAAATCACTTAAAGTCTATTGTTGCGTTAAAGGTAACACTTGTGGATGGGCGCTTGGGGATGTGGGTGTGCGCATATGTCATGTAAAGCCCAGAGAGACAGTCAACAGGAGTTCTGCTATCATTATATCAACTGTTGCTGTAGGCCTCTGCCTGCTGTTTGTGATTGCTTCAAATGTACTGTAATGTTTCATTACTGTAACAATTTTTTCATTTAATTTTTATGCCCTTCTGGTTTCAATGATTTTTTTCAGCTGGATATAACAGAAGAATCTGTAAGCCATATTAAATCATACATTGAATTATTGCAAATTACTAAATTTACAAATGTACTATTCAGTGATCAGAAAGAGAAGTCCACAGTAGCCAAGAGAAAAGGTCTTTAGTTACCACAGTTTGTGCTTTTCTGTAAAGAATTTTGTCAGATGGATTAAAAATGTTCTTTATGTGGTAACACCCAAATGAACTGGTTTTATTGAAATGAAATGAGTGAAAAGAATGTTTCAGGGTCAATGCATTTTTACAGCATTTTTAAATCAGAAATGTGCAGCTCGTATATTTGTTAAAAGAATTAAATGAATTATTCCAAACATAAATTGCATGTTATTTGAGATGTAAGGTTGTCTAAATTATATTTTTGGTGATCTTATAGTCGTGTGACTGATGTAAACGCCTATGAATGTTTTGGCATTTTGTACCAGATTAGGCAGAATTAGCTTTTTAAAAGTACAGTATGTAATTTCTGTTTCGTTAGCTCAGTGTTTCTCAATGGCCTGGAGCCCCGCCCACCACTACACGTTTTCTCCTTATTCATCTAACAGACCTGAGTCAACTCATCAGACTGAAACTGATGAGAAAAATAAAACTGAGACTGAAAGATGTGAATTAGGTGAATTTAATAAGGAAAACATCCAAAATGTGAAGTGCTGAAAGGGCATTTGCCATTGGCCACACTCTCACTATTGGCTGATCCAGTGTGTTACGTCTGGCTACGTAACAAACAGATTGTAATTTTGTTTAGTGCCACTAGTGGCCCAGAAACAGTCACTTATTTACTTCATCGTTTATTTATAAACAACTGTGTATAACCTGATAATAGCGGTTTTCCAAAATTCTGACTTGAAATGGGAGAGTTAGATGAACAAGAGAAGACAGATGGGTGGAACAGAGAAGTTAAGGAGAGATGGATGAAGATGAGAGAGAGGAGCTGAGAAAGATGGAGAGATGAGTGGAAATATGGAATATGAAGGGGGGGGTGACCTAATTGTGCAAGGGCAGGGCAGGATGACCGCCAGTAATCAGCTTACTGTAGCACTCCACTTCTCAATCTGGGACACCACCGCCCAGTGTTTTTATCTCCAAGCGTGTGTTGATCATGGGCTTTGTGCATTGTATAAGTGTAGCTTTTACATATAAAATATATATTGTACATTGTAAATTTTATAATTTGATAAGTGCTGAATATACAGTATGTTAACATAAGCCCTATAAAGTTAAGTACAGTAGGGCTGTGCTTTTACAGCATATCTGCCTAGCGTTAACATCTATGTTTGCGTACTTGCATAGACTATATTTCTAGTATAAACAAATTATGTGTGTGAGCATATGGTCGGTGACAGTATGAGGTACAGTATGACTGGACGGCTTCAGGCATGGTGAGACTGGATCACTGTCACTCAGAGACACACACTCAGACGCTGACGGCACATCACAATGTCACAGATCTGGACCTCTGTCCTTTTCTTTTACCCCTTGTCCTGTATGTGTGTGCGTGTGCTGTGCTCTCTCACATCAAATCAAAGCATGGCACATAAACTTTAGCCACCAGCCTCGCACCCTCCCATCCGTCTCTCTGTCTGTGTTGATATGTGCCTGGTAGTGGCTGCTGCCACACTGTCTAATTGGGGCTGTCATAGGTTGTTACGTCCAGGCGCAAGAGAGAGAGAGAGAGAGAGAGAGAGAGAGAAAGAGAGAAATGAGGGATGGAATGTATGTCCTCTACTGTCTCTCTCTCAATAGCATGCTACAAATTGACCAGGTTAAAGGGGTCAAATGGGACACGAATTGTCAACGAGTACTATGACCTGTGTGTAATACCTGGGTAAAATTCTGTTGTGAAATGTGTGGGTTAGCAGTGACAGGTAATGGAGCAGACACGTCCAAATATTGTTGCAGAACAAAATGTTAATACTTAATCTTATAGTCTGGTAAAGGGTGTAGCAGACACTCTTACTAAACAAAAGTTAATTTGCCGTTTGCATTTGTGGGTCAATGGAAGTATAAAAACAAGCAAATAGTCCAGTTATTTGCGAATAGGGTGCAATCTATATTGAAGCTATTTTACATAATAAGAATGGTAATTAGCCCTTGGGGCGGAGCTACACTTGGTAGCTCCACTTGGGGCGGAGCTACCTGTGTCACAGGAAATTGTAATAACTTAATCAATTCTGTGTGGTTAGGCAAAAAGCGCCATTACACTCACACTTCACCTTTTAATTTACTTCACTTCGCCACAAATTTACTTAAACTTAAATTGCAAAAAAGGAAAAATATCTGTACATCTCCCACACACTTTATTTCTGTCAATCATAATGCACACACTGTGGTGTCTTTATATAACACTTGAACAACAACACAAACTAGCACGCTAGCACAAGCGTACCACACGCACACACAGAGCCTGCCAACTCTTCTTGTAATCCCTCAGACAAATTACAAGATCTTCTCCTCCTACTTTACCCTTTTTCCTTATTCCAGTAGCAATTGGATTTGGATAAAGATGGCTTTTCCTTTTCCCCACTGTTTTTCCTTCGTTTGGCTAAAGACGGATTTGCCCGAGGTGATTACAGTCGCTGGTGGAGAGAGATCGCATTTGAGGAAAAACGTCTTCGCTAACCCACAAACAACAATCCCCCACTCGCTCTCGCTCTCTTCTCTTTCTTTCCGCATGTGGAGTTTATTGCTCGGAGCAGAACAAGAAAAAAAGAGATTGAAAGAATAATCCACCTCGTGACGTTAGAGTAGATAGACGGGGAAAGACACAACAAGTCAGTGTTCTGCTTCTCTGTATCTCTGTGAATAAACAACCGTCTGGCCAGTGTTGTTAGTGGCATTAGCGTGAAGGCTAACATTAGCGCTAAGTGCTGAATGGGCTGGGAGTGTCAGGAGGGCGAGCTAAATGAGCGCTTAGCCGCTGCTCTTTGGCAGCTTAGCGTGTTAACAAACTGGCTTTAGTCTGGATGTTGTCACTAGATGAGGCTTAAGCAAAGAAATGAAGTGGACAGCGATGAGTCTGACAGGCACTTATTCAGTTTATTGGAAGTGTGTCATTATGAAAAAGTACTGTGGTGTTACTGTAGTACAGTAATACATTTAAAGTAATGCCATGGTACGTTGATATATACTGAGGTACTGAATGTATCATATTCATATATAATATGGTATTCAC
>JAZGTK010012844.1:0-14674 GCA_036877625.1 Ambastaia sidthimunki | reverse complement strand
GTGGTTTCTCTAAGTGTTGTGATAACCACTGTGTGCTTTTGAAATTTATACCAGCTATCTCCTTTTGTGTTCTGCAGAGGAAATAAAATCATGCGGGTTTAAAACGGCATGACGGTAAGTAAAAACTTTTAAAATGATCCATTTTAAACGGTTTGCTACACTGTCATTTGAACTTTTTAAATAAATTGAACTTCATCCACAGAGTACAGTGGCTACACTGTTTTGACCAAATGTGTCATACGGTAAATGTAGGCCTACAAATTTACTTAGACAAACAAAGATTTTCCAAAAAAGCTGTGGATTGGGAAAGAATGAGCTTTGACTCGTGAACTGGAGGCATCACTGAAGGATTATGGGTAATTGGTTGGAAAGGACTGGCTCAGCTGAAACATACTGGTGTTCCGTGAGTCACAGATAATAATTTTCAGTCTTCCAAACAGCATGTGCTCATCAGAGTACAATCTTCAGCACACGCTCTGAAAGACTTGAGCAGGGGCT
The DNA here is from genome assembly GCA_036877625.1 of Ambastaia sidthimunki. Lineage (NCBI taxonomy): Eukaryota > Metazoa > Chordata > Actinopteri > Cypriniformes > Botiidae > Ambastaia > Ambastaia sidthimunki. The sequence continues at coordinate 14,176 of JAZGTK010012844.1, read as the reverse complement.
GTTTTAGTCAGTATGTAGTTTATTTTTTCTTTATAAATGAATACTGTTTGTTTATTCCATTTGAAAGTAACATTGGTTTCTCTTATGGAGGTTTTGGGAGAAAAATATGTAGGAGAACAGTTACACGCACAAAAAAAATTGCCAGCCTCAATTTTCTATTAAAATACACACATACTTAGCCTGTCACAAGTCTTCATTCAGCAGCATTTCTGGAATTGTCTAAAACCTTCTGGAACCTTCAGAGGAACTGAAGCCCTCTGTAGAATATTTGGTATGCAGTTGAGGAAATAAAGCTGACTCAGTCAATGTGTGGCTTTGTTTCATACCGGTACGCCTCTCCTGAGGTCCAGACACCACAGGGAACAGAGTAAAGAATTCCATAGAATTCCATACTGCTCACTGTATGTCTTTGGAAGCTCTCACGCTCCTCTAGCTTCACTTTATGAGGGGGGATAAGACGTTTTTCTAGCATGTGTTATTGGCGATGGAGAAAAGCTCGTAGCCGAATCACTTTCATTGCACAGGAACCTAATGTACTCAGAAAAAGGAACTAAATGTTTCAGCTTCCAATATCTTCCAGTTTCCACTCAACAATGAACTTGCAGCCTTGTGGCATCAGCTAAAACCTTAAGACGTTATTTTAGCTTAAATAAATTTTGATCACAGATTATTTAGACAAGCTTTAAAAATTTTAGAACGTGATGTTCTTTTTTTAGCTTAATTTAAAACTGTGATGTTTGGCATCTTGCATAAAAACAAAGAAACTATGTTAATTAAACACATCTCGCTGTCTGGCACTCCACCCTGTGTGTTCTAGCAGTGAAATATCCTGCATTGCCGACAGCACTGATCTGAGAACAGCTGTTGAAATTCTGTCCTAATGTATGTGGTTTTAATGTGGCTTGATAAAACTGATCCTGGGTCAGATCTGATGTGTGTGTGTGAGGTTGTTAGTAATTATGTACGGCCGCAGTAAGTGTGTTTAAGTGTTGAGGGAGTCGTGTTTCACACGGACATCATGTTTTTCAGCAATGAGAGGCCATTTAAACGAACATGTCTGAAGATTCCCAGGAAAAGCGATCACTTTAGGGTATATTTAAATGTAATAATACACAAACAACTCAAATGAGGGAAAACTTGACATGCTTTATTATAAGACTGGGGGTTTAATTACTATATTTTGTCTTTGTCAAGTGTAATTTGTTTTGTTTTAGTTATGAAAACATTTTTCACAGAATGATAAAAAATTGCGTTGTGTTTGGTGTAAATGTGTTTTTGGTGCAAACTGATTTAAGTAGTTTAATCACTTTTAAAAGCTCAAGTAAGAGTGTCTATTCTACTGTCTGTACATCAATAGTGGCTTCAGCACTAAACATAGAAGAAACCTGTAATAATGAGAACAACATTTGGGAATTTTGGCCTGAATCATTGTGTTAGGTTGCACAATTCCTGCCATTGTGCTGGTGGCTGGCTTTAGGACTGCTGTTCAAATACGTGTAAATCTTTGATGGACTTTTAATTTGGCCAGACTCATGAGTCTGGTGCATTGAAGACTTAAAACAAACAGTCTTTTGGAATGACTCAGTCAGAGCAGAATATCTGGACTATGACCTGAAGACTGCACTCCATACTGTTCCACATCTTCATGTCAGGAGCTAAACTTGGTAGCAACAGAGTTTGGTTGTCAGTCAGAACACGTATTGGATTTATTAGGGCTCTTTGAATTTGAATATTTTTTGAAACTACATTGAATTCCTCTTTAATCAAAACCATTCCAGCTATAAGAATCTACCCTCTGGGCCAATACTGCAGGCTAAAGAAATGCTTTTCCCACTTGTAGAGTGAAGATTTATCCCCCTTCTTGAAGGAGACATTTCTGCAGACATGATTTGAAGTCCCAGCTAACAGAAAACATTCTCAGAATGTTGACTAATGTTCTCTAAAAGTTCTGTCAAAGTTATCAAAAACATTCTTGCAGTAATGTTATTTGAACCTTTTTTTAAATGTTATATATATATTATAAACATTATTCTTAAGTGGTAGTGGAACGTTTTACACACGTTTTTCTTATCAAGCAATAATGTTAATACAATGTTTAAAACTTTTTTGTTACTTAATAGAAACATTAGGGAAATGTTCTTACAACTTAAAATTGTTTGCTGGGGTGGCACAGGGGGAACATGGATTCCCTTATTCTGTTCTCCTGTGGTACCAGTATGGAACAGAGCCACATGTTGACTGACAACTTCATTTAATTCAGATGCTTTCCAGGACCAGTTGAGATTGTCTGCAGTGGCTTTCGGTTTCTCTGAAGGTTCCAGAAGCTTTCGAATGGTTCTACTCTTAACTCAAATGGTTCTACTGTTACTCAAATGGTTCAACTCTTTAAATGACAGACAAGATATGATTGTGTTTTGATGGCAAACAGAGACTGACATTTATTCTTTATGAAAACACATGAATTACCTTAAAACACAACTCATTTCTTATACCCACCGTATGAGGAAATATCTATTTTTTAGTAGAATAAACAAATGCACCTACTAAGAAAAATTCCATTTACAGTATGTAGAAAAAAGAATGAATCAAGTCTGTGTATTACAGTAGCTGTGACTCATTGAAATCCTGTATGATTCAGTTTAGAGTTTTTCTGACCAATTACCTGTGAGCCTTTAGTGCTGCCTCAGATTTATCAATTAAACTTAAAGTTCTCCCAAGCCAATCAGAGCAGGAGTAAATCTTGTGTGAGTATATGATTGGCTGGTGCTTTAGTGACCGTATTGGAAGGTATGACGTCTATGTGGCTCAAACCTTCTAGATTTTCTAGTGGAACAGTCTAGAATCTACATTTATGTTGTTTTACATTTGTTTTAATATATTTTAGAGTAAAAAATTTAATTTATCAATACACATTAGCACAGATACAACCCACCTATTCTCAGAGAAGGGCTGTAAGCAGTATGACATATTTAGTTCCACCATGTACAGACAAACAGGGTGGAGTGTCAGACAAATTCAGTTTCAAAATCAACAGCACAGGCGACAGTTTTCTCTGCTTTTATTTAAGATGCCAAACATCACAGTTTAAGATCATGTCTTCCACGTGTTTAACTGTGAGGCTGATGATGTTGCACTTAAAGGAACAGTTTTCTGAAAAATTAAAATTAGCTCGTAAATTACTCACCCTCAAGGAGTAATGTGCTCATCCTAATAGGCTCAAAATATTAATCATATTCTTTCAAAAACATATTGTTATACATCAGAAGACAGTTATTAACCCACTGGATTTGTATGGATTACTTTTATGATTGATGAATGTGTTTTTTGGAGCTTCAAAATCTTGGGCACTATTCACTGCCTTTATAAAGCTAGCCAAAGACTGGGATATTAATAAAACTCTGATTCTGTTTGGCTGAAAAAAGGCTTTAGGGTGAGTAAATTAAAGGATAATTGTCATTTTTGGATGAGCTATTCCTTTAAATGTAGGTGATCTTTTCAAATGTTTTGCAGGATGCAACTGATCTTGTAAAGTCAACATGGCAGCCCGTATGAGGTGACCCACCACACGTACAAAAAAACTGCACTGGAAACACTAAATGTGAGTCTTCATTTAAACACGTTTTCTAAGATTTGTTTATTTACGTGTAAAACTTCTTGAAGCGTGAAGGTTTTAGGTCTAAAAGGTTTTTAAACTACTGTGTTTTTACAGTGGCTTACATAGCTAGAAATGTTTGCTTTCCCTTATTTGTAGGCTTCAGACCTAACTGGTGGTTAGGTCTGGAGATGTGTATGTGTCACCAAAGTTTATTGCCAAGAGAAATTAGATCATTAACCAATGACATTTATCTGGAAATTTAACAGGATTTAGATTAGGCCTTTCTGTACTTGGAGTGAATTCAGCTCAGATGATCTCAGCCAAATACGCTGGAGATTCCCTCGAAGGCCTGTGATTGATAACAATAAGCAAAATTAAAAGAGTTGGTGTGAAGGATGACACACACATGGTTTGCACATGTTGAGAGAGAGAGAGAGAGAGAGAGAGAGAGAGAGAGAGAGTACAAGCTTCTTTCATCTATTTTAAAAATGTAACTTGTATGTTACTTGTTGCTTTTCCAATTGTGCTGTAAAGCTCTTAAAATGATTGAGTAGGAAAAACAGTTGTGTGAAAGTACTTGCCATTGTCTCTACGTGTCTGAAAAGACCCAGATGAGAAATGTTGGGTCCAAATCCAAATCTCAGCTCAGAAACGTGTTTCTGGTGTGAAAACCTTGATCCAGATTCAATAATTTAATTCTATAATTATTAATCTGATTTGTTAATGTCGACCTGGACATTTTGGAGTTTATAGAGCAGGGTAAGAAGCTCTAAATGATGTTACCTGTAGACTGACTGATGGATACTTGAGGGAAAACCGCACACTCAACCTGTTTGCCAATCTGTCCATTACTGTTTTTTCTGTGTTCTTTTGGCAACATTTTCTCTTTCTATTTTCTTCTCTTTTTTATTTTTTATTCATGGAGTACAAACACAATGCAGTAGGTGGGGGTATCAAAAATTTCTAAAGGCGAGATTAATATTCAGGGCACAACCTGTAGGTTCACCTTGTGTTACCCATGTTGTCTTTTGGAACCAAAAGCCAAGTCTGCTTATAAAGTTTAATCATAGTTGCTACTTTTTATTTAAAAACAAAATACTTTTCAAACTTGTCGTTTGACATTTTCATAGTAGCTTCTTCAAGAGACTTGAAGAATGATTCAAAGAGGCAAGTTAATAGCTTGGTGAAAAAGAACTGACTGCAGATTGTCCATCTTTTCAAACTGGCCCATATGTGTGCAACATGTCTTTCTAAACATGATACAATTAAACTTCCATTCCGAAGATCCTTTCAACTGGAATTCCTCCCCAAAATCCAGGAGGACCTTCACTGGGTAAAGCAGCTCTTTCACCCTCAGAAAAACGTTTTGTGTTCTTCTGGAAAATAAAACATCAGGCATAAGCGGATAAGTCATTATCCCAGCAAAAGATCACTGCAAAAGATGGGCTGAATGCAGTGATGAATGATGTTTACATTTATGAGTTGTGTATAGTACTGGCTTTTAGCCATGTTTAGTAACTTCCTCCTTTTGGTAATTGAAAATTGCTGGAGAAATGAACATGTTGCTGAGACTCTGATAAAGATTAAACATTGGCAGAAATATCTATCCAACATTATTCAAGCACAAACTCTCTCTCAAATGACTGATCATATATATATATATGAAAACATTACAGAGCATAATTCTCTTGTTATTTCTTTATTTTCTCTCTCACTCTTTTACTCTGTCTTTTCCCCCCTCCATGTTTCCATGATTATTTTGTTTTCTTCTCTTTTGAACATCTGTTATTAAACCACAACCACAAATTCAGTAAAACTGCACTTCAGATGCGGTTCAGAATTATTTCCACCAATCAAAATGCAGCATTTATCCCGTTAATTGTAGCATAATGATTGATGATAATCATGATGGTTGGAAAAACAGGTTTCATATCACATGTTTATAATTTGTGTCTGAATTTTTCAGAAAAATGTTATTTTCAAAACACGCATTGATTAGAATTAATGAGGAATTAAAAACAAAAGTGAAAACAGTTAGTGGGGAATTAAACAAAAATTGGTTTAAATATTTGGTGTTATAGGGTATGTTAAAGCTACAATGTTTAACTTTTGCCTCCCTACCGCCATCTCTGTTTGAAACATAAAATTGCAGATTACTTTGTTCTTTTTATTAGCCTACATATGTTGGAGTCATTAGAGATTTTCTGGGAAATCGGACCTGACTGTTTAAATTCAAACTCATTATTATAAACTTCTCTTTGTGAATTGGCATAAAGTAGAGAGACAGAATCTCAATAACATATTTTTGTTTATTTTAACCCATAAAAGTTATGGTTTGCATCTTTAATAAATGTATGTGCATGAAATTATGTGGCAACCCATTCATAACTGTTTATCAATCTTCTTATTTCAGGTGTCCATCAGAAGAACAATGAAATGTTCTGGTGACTGAATGATGTATTCTCAGGTTTGTCCCATCAGACACACTTCCTAACAGCCTAACAGCCAATAGATAACCTACTGTGTCTTCCCTGACTAAAATTAAATCCATACATTACAATGTAGTTCCTAAACAGGTTACCAGCCAACTGACCAAAGCTGTTTAATGACTCAAAGCCATTTTTACTTTTCTTTGGTGTTTGGGGAGTTTTATTTTTGGAGACTGTGTGTGTATTTTAAAGGCTTGTACAGGAGTGGCTGCCCCCCACTGGATCAGAGACACCCTGCACAAAAGAAGCTGCATTCTTGAAATTCCCTTTGAGGTAACCTGAGGTGCAGTCAGACATCACCCCCCATAACGTACAACCTGGAGTTGAGGAAAGAAACAAATTTAAATTATACTTTTATAATTATACTAATGATGTCACCTTTGTGATGTCACACACATAAAATCACCCTTTGGTGGAGTTTGGGCTTTAGGAAGTTTGAACACATTCAGGAAAAGCTAGGAAATTTTTTCAGACTGCACATCTGTATGCTAATGCTCAGGTGTTTATTCTGTCTCTTTTATCTTCATCATCTTCATCAAGTCTTCATCATCGTAGCTCAGTCATCTGTGTTGATTAATTAATTGATCTTGAAATGACTGGTTTTATTTAGTTTCACTTGTAATATGGACAGAATTCTCTCTCATTCCCTGTTTACATTCTGACACGTGTCAAAAGGTCATCACCTCGCTGGCCTTGCTTGCTCCAGCTGTCTTGTGCGTCAGGAGGTCCTAAATCCTTTCGGCCTTAGAATAGTCCACAAACTTTAATTTTAGGAACATCTCGGAATAACCCTTGGCTCTCATGCACAGCACTGTTCCTGTTTAACTCTTAATATGCTGAACTTTTTGAGCAAGTTTAACTGTGTAGCACATTTCATGCACAATGGCGATTGTGTAACGTAGGCATAATGAAGATAAAACACACATTTATATTTATATATATTCAGGTCAAATTTAAATAGTTAAAGATATAATTCACGTTTGTCCCGCCTATTCTTAGAAAAGAAAACCAGATGAGTCATACATACAAAAAGGACAATTCACAACTAACCGAAATTTGCAGACCACAAGAGAAGCCCCTCAATGTATAAGCGTCCCGCCCTCTTATCGCACCAGCCAATTAGAAACCGCGGTTTTTCGGGTCTCCTCTCCGATTGGCCGCTGTCTCATGACTGACAGCCCGTGTGAATGAAGTTTTTCCCACTTTGGCTCCACGAAGTTTCAGTGACGGGGGCATCACTGCAGCTGGGAGAGAGAGAACCAGCGCTCTGAAGAAAAGAATAGAAAAGAAAGACGGGAGAGAGGGTGCCCCATGCATCTATCTATCCACTGATTTTTCCTGCAGGACTTTATTAACTTATGGCTGCATGAGAGGCTTTGTCCCTTCACGTTCCTCTCTCTCGCTTCCTTGCTTTGGGACTTTTGGGTACTGGTTCTGTCCTGATATAAAGCAGTTGTCATAACTCTATCTGTCAGCTCTATCGATCCACGCGTGGTGTGGACGGGTGGTCATGGAAACACCTATCAGATGGAAAGTAAAGAGGAGGTTTAAGGAGGTGCGGCTGTCGGTACTCGTAATATTCCTGATTTTTGTCACCTCCCGAGCCAGCGCAGGTAAGCGGCGATCAGCTGATCAAACCAAATTCTTACTCTGTATCTTCATATTGGCGGTTCAGCCTCGGGCAGCGCGCAAGAGCGACTGCGCGTCTTTTGCGCGAATGCTCCGCACGGTCTGTCCGGTGTCCCGAGGCTGAAATGACCGGAGGAGGGGATGGGGGGCCTGGGGTGGGATTTTCAAGGACCGTGGCAGTGACTTTTGTTTTGCATGCACCAGGTCGGTTTGTGCGACTGGGATGGCGTAAGTTAGACGGCGAATAACGGAATCAGTTGAAAGTTTTAAAGGGTGCAAAAGAAAGAAACAGGCAGCATCTGAACTGTGTTCCCTATTGATGTAACCCTGGCAAATACTTCAACATTGTTATGTAAATCAGTAAATAAAGACGCTGCAATAAAAAATTAAGTCCAGGTTTCAGAGCTGTGGTGTGTGCAAATCAAAGTTCTCGAATAGTTCTGTGCAGCTCTTCTGCAAAGTTCTGCAAAGGTTCCTCTTGGAGGGTTCTGTAGTTGCTATATGCATTGCATATTGTAGTTTCTACGATTGAAAACGTTACATTAGTTCTTAAAATGTATGCATTGAATTCCTTAAAGCACCTCTGAATAGTTTCCCAAAGAACTAGAGAATAAGAAGCAGTTTGCAGAACTTCTAAAAGTTCTGTGGTGGCATCAGCATCCCAATGCTGGTGTGTGAAGTGAACATCAAGAATCAATCTGATACAACATTAGCTGGCATTGCACTTTTAGATGTTTTTAAATGTTTGAGATGCTCTTTTTAGAAGATCTGGCAAAAAACAGCTTTTCTCTAACAGGACGTAATTGGAAAAATATGCAAGACATAGATGAGAAACACACGAGAAGAAAGACAGAGAGAGAGAGAGAGAGAGAGAGAAAGAGGTTCGTTTTTCCATAGGCTTATAAACTTGCAAACCGCCTCATGCTCGTTTGTTGAGTGATTAAAGTCATAAAAATAACAGATAAATACATGTAAATTCCTCTCTGTGAAGAGTCTTGACTTCTTTGAGCTTTAATGAGGAACATCAGTCAGTTTGGGGTGGAGTCGCAGCCCCTCCTCTGTAGATCAGAGATGCTTGGGGTGTAACTTGTAATTATCCTGTAAACCTGTTAGACATTAAATGAACGACCCAGCATACTGTGCATATAGAGATATACAGTTACTTTGACCTTTGTTTTGTTATTAAAAAAATATTAATTAAAATGCATTACAAACTGATTAGCATTATGCAGTAATACATTTGTTTAAAGTCACATTAATGTATGTTTGCTGTTATGCCCTTATATACTCATGCAATGTAATGGTGATCAAATGTTTTTAACCAGCACATCAAAACGCAACTTTGTAGCGTTGTTGTTCTGTTTGTCTGCTATAATGTTCCATCATTATATTGTTTTCTGGCTTGATAGTGTGAAGTTAGTAAGAGCTAATGTAAATATGCGGTTTGTACAGTAATCACAGAGCCAAAGCAGACAGGATATAATCTCTTATTCTCATCTTCCTTGATTCTCCAGCCTGTCCCAGGGAGTACCCTCTCCCCCCTCCCTCTCGCTCTCTCTCTGAATCTCTCTCTCTCTCTCTCTCGCTCTCTCTCTCCAGGCTTGAAGGGACTCCTGTGGGCGGTGGTTTGGACCTTCTGCTCTGTGTGTGATTAGCTTCATGTCTGGTCATGGCCATTTGGCTGCTCATTAAAGTGATTGAATTATTTAGCTGTTTTAATAATAACAAGAACTTTTTGGTCCATTAACTTTCAAAAACTTCCTTGTCTGAAATATTTAATATAGAGCTAATCTGGCTAATTTAAAGATACATACTATTCTTAACTCTTAAAAATAAAGTCTTTAATCATAACTACATAGAAGATGTCATAGAAGAGCCACACAAACGTTTATCCTATATTTGTTTTAGAAAACCATCTATTTACTGGTTTAAACCACCTAAAGCAATATGCTAATCTGACATCAGATCCTTTAATGTGATATCCAGAACTTTTTGGAACCTCCAAAGAGCTACTTATGAATCAACTTAGGAACCATTGAAAGACCTTTAATTTTGATCTCATCGGTTTAGCAGTGGAAAATATAGAGTGTCTCACTAATACATGCTGACACTTCTGCTTAGAATGAGTCATAGCTGAACTGATTGGAGTGATGCATTGCCTTTAATAATGTTTTATAGAAAACATCTGCTACCAAACTCATTAAAGTAAATTTAAGCTAGACTGATGCTCATTAGAGTCACGTTGGGTTAAAGTGAGAACTTTTAGGTTTCCCTCAGAGTACCTTTCGCAGATTGCTGTGGGCTCCGTCTTAAATACAGCCGTGATCCCTATGTAGTGGGCTCCGTCTTAAATACAGCCATGATCCCTATGTAGTGCATTTAAATTCTGAACACTCCCTGGGTTAGGGCATTCTTAGAGCACACATGTTGCGTGGTAATGCAGAAAAGATGGTGGATTTGATTTGCGGCCATGCTTGCATATTTTCAAGGCTAATCTTTAGCGAGCTATGAATCTGATTAAGTCAGCAGCTCTCACTGTTTCCATGTGGTGTAACAGTGATGTAATGCAGTGGGAGGGCAGAGCTGAATGACATCTGCTGGTGGAGGGTGACGTGTAACCGAAGTGAGGCTGATGGGACTGAGCAGTGCATTGTGGGACGCAGGAGTTACGGATTATAGAGAGTTGTTATATCAGATTAGACAGAAGCTTGTAAAGTAAAAATGTTCGACGACGATCCAGCTACACTTCCTGTGTGGGGTTATTCCCCTTTATTACTCGCCCTACTGCAGTTTTATGAGTTTTTTACAAACACGTTCTGTCGTTCAGACTGTTGGGTGTGCTTTGCTCCTGGGACTTTATGCATTCTTTTGAACAAATGGCATGTTATAACGATCGTTTATTGCCCATGTGTTCTTTCTGTTTTTTGTTGCTCTTGTTGTTATTACGGACATACCTAAACCCAGCAGAGGAGCCAAATTTTCACACCCTTGGAGCTTTTAAGAAGTGTTTCTTTTGTAATGAGAACAAGCTGTCTTTTACTAATTGCACTCCAAGCAGAGTTTGATTCAGAGTTGTTTTGAGGATAAAGAATATGAAAAGTCTTGCAGAAATCGGATTTGTGTTGCCTTTGGCTTGCGAGGCTCCATTAACTGGAGAAGTGGTGTTTTCTTTTGGCTATTAAAAGCTACAAGTCCAGTTCCAACTGTAAGAGAATGAAGGGTTTTCCTTCCAATCAGACCCAATCCCAATTCACATACGATCTGTCTTATAAACAGTAGCGTGTAAAATTAATATTAGTCTGTCTCAAATCAGAACACGTTGAAAATGCACTAAATATAGTACACCACCCGAGTACTATGACAGTATGCGTTCACTCACATACTGTCAAAAGTAGTATGCAATTTTAATGCATATGTGGTGCTTTTTGGGCTGATATTGTCCAAAACTGCAAGGGGTTTGGGTGGTCTCTGATGCAGTATCGAAGCAGTATTTTATACAGTTATGTTGCAATACTGCTGTTCTGTCACATTTTGCACTTATCAGACAAAAAAGTAGACAGGAAGTGAACTGAAATCGACTGTTTTCAGTCAGAAGTCATAGAAATGTCAGTATAAATGCTAGTTCAGTAGTTACCATGTCAGCAGTTCTGAATTCTTGGGTGTTACGTAACATCAGCCCAGCGTTCAGCCCCGTTCCTGCCCACAACACATATATTTTGTACTGCATTAGACAGCACTGTGTTTGCGGCCAAGTGTATAACCAGCCTTTCTCTTCTTTAGGTTTGTGTGGTTTGGAGTTTATAGCGTGTGTTTTAGAGTCACATTGTTTTATGATTTAAAGTGTTTTATGTCTGCCTTCAGTCTAAACCCACATTTGGGAGGGTGATAGTTGGTCAAAACCTTCAAGGGTTTCATTCAAAGACTATAAAAGCAAGATATTGTGTCTTTTGGACATGTTGACCCAACCTTGCCCTGCATGTCTGTTGTGTAAAAACAGACAAAGTTAACTGCAGTTGCTGTATTATTATCCACTGTTTCAGCTGCGAGGAATAATGTCTGATTCATGAATGGTTCTTTTGACGTTCTTTTGAAGTTTTTTCAACTGTGTGAACTTTAAGATGCCACAAAACAGTTTAAGTGTAAATAATGCAACATCTGACTTAACAATAATCAAATAAATAATACACAACAATATTTAAATAAAACACATTTATTTTACTTGATTTAATCGATATTGTTTTCATGATCTATTTAAATGAAATCATTCACTCAGATTGTGATGTTGTATAAAAAAACAGAGCCTGAGATGTGTTTAGAATAATCTGAAGTGTGTGTGTGTGTGACTGTGTTTATCACTGATAAACTGCCGTTGAAAATAAAATAAATTAAAATAAATATTTATCTCAATTGATTAACAGTTCAAATCAGCAAAGACTTTATATTTACAGGCTCATTGAAATATATCATCCAAATAAATTGATTCACTAAACAAATCAGCTGTAGAAAAAAGTGTGTGTGTGCTTTGTAGTGAAAGCAGAGGAAAGTAGAAAAACAAGGTGAGTTATAGTAGCTATTGATGGYAGACCTACAGGAGATGAGGTCAGAGGGTCAGAGGTTAAAGGTGAAATACTGTGGATGGTGACCTTCAGGCTATGGCCACCCCAGTGGTTTACAGTGCCCCTTCTCGAGATACAACCATCACTCTGAGCAGAGAGAGATCCATTTCACAATGTTTTGACATTGAAAAGTGCTTAGATGAAAAGTCCCATAGATTTACTTTGACAGAGAGAGCCTAGCCATATCTACAGACCAGAATATCATTGAAACATTAGAGTGGGCTCTTTTGACTGTTTTCTGGGTGGTTGCTAGGGTGTTGCTAGGTGGTTGCTGGCTGTATTAGTTAGGATTTTGGTATGTGCGTTTGGGGGGGGCAAGTAGATTACACCTGGCCCTGATACAACCCACCACCCCTGTGGTTGACATACAGAACCCCACATTGTTTCCGCCATGCATGTATGTGTGTGTACGTGTGTTAAGATCTCTGGTTCCCAGACTTTTAGACTTGAAGATTTGGAGTATAGAATTTCTGTCTGTTCTGCAGCGTATGAATAGACTCTTTCATGGCTCTTTTAAACGGACGCCATGTTTGGGCTTTGCTAAGGCTTTGTTGTGATTAATTTGGAGGGGGGGGCTTAAGGTGTGTGTGCATGTGTGTGTGTCTGGATTCTCTTAAGTTCTAAGCACCCCTGCAACGGCTTGAGATTCCCTTGGGCTGTCAAGAACCTCACACATGTGCACACACTTCCTCTAGAATTAAATTCCCTACATACCTGTTCTAGTGCAGCAGATCCACAAGACCCCAAAGCATCATGGGATATTTGTTTGGAACGCATAGCCACAGATGGAGCAACATTGATGATTTTATTTGTGTTGTTTTTTGCATGTTGGAAAATGAGAAGTGGGAAAGAGCGAGCGAGAGAGAGCGAATGAGAGAGAGAGGGAGAGTTTGTGTTCTCACATCTGGAAGCTATAGCCATCGTTGTGATGTCTGCTGATCCTAGAGAAAAAGAGGGAAAAAAGAGAGGGGGAAAAAGGAGAAATATGTTCCAGATGTTTTTCCTCCCCTCTCTGTGGAACAGCAAAGGAATAAAATACTGTTTCATTAAGAGGGAAGAAAAATACACGTTCCTCACAGAGAAACGTGAGAGGGTTTCGGTTCGAACGTTTCAAAAACGTGGTCCAAATTTTACACCAATCACAAACAGGCTGAGTTAATATAAAAATCACTTGTGTTTTATGTAAATTCTGTTTATGTTTTTGCATGTATATGCATCTCATGCTTAAAGTTGGTATGTTCCCAAAAACCAACTTGCCATACAAATTGAGAACAATCTCTTGTAGGTTTATGTTGTGAGGTTTTTAGAGCTGAACTCTGTGTTATATTGCATCATGTGATGATGTCGTGGCGAGTGAGGCGGGGCTATTAGGGGGTGTCGCACATTCAGTGTTTAATTACAGTAGGTCATAGTTTGTGTTCTTCTGGATGCTCTGATGTCATTGGTGGGCTGTACAAATGGCTATAGTTTGAAAATGTGATTACAAATGGCATGTATTTATGGGTAAAATAAGATATTGTATTTTGACAGTCTTCCAGTCTTCTTTGTTGCTACCTTTTATTGAGATGGTGTGTTAGTTCAGTATATTGTGTGTGTGTGTGTGTGTGTGTGTGTGTGTGTGGTGGCCTCTGTTGTAACCTCTAATCATATATGCCACATTCATGACCCTGAAACAGAGCTTTATGGGTCTTCCAGCGGTTTATGACCACTACACACGCACACTCTCTCTCACCCTCTCTCTCTCTCTCTCTCTCTCTCTCTCTCTCTCTTGCTCTCTCTCTCCCTCTATCTCTCTCTCTCTGATGTATCTGAAGAAGAAAAGGTTCTTTGTCACACTCCAAAGATGA
>JAZGTK010012843.1:0-14674 GCA_036877625.1 Ambastaia sidthimunki | reverse complement strand
GGAGACAGCTAGCAGGAGTGCTTATATCTCCTCACCTCATGATCCAGCTCTGAGTTATACAACCTTCCCTCTTGGGTTAAGGTCCAACAGAACACTCCAATTTGTCTTCAGGTGTCTCGTGCAGGCTGGTCTCTCTCCACTTCTTGTTTCTGTGGCTCTCGGATGCTCCAGCCTTTCCTGTTACAACACTCCATGACAGATTTGGGGCTTCCGTAGTCTGTGTTGCTACATCTGTTCGATTTTAGACTTTTAAACTGGTTCATTTCTGGCCTAGTTCATGCATCAAGGGAATTCTGTTTCCATTTATTTGTTTCATTACACAACATGGTAAATGTGACAGTGACTTCTAGCAGTGAGCTAGCCATCTTACACAGCGATGCTATAGAAGAACCATTTTTGGTTCCCCAAAGAACCATTCAGTCAAAGGTTCCTGAAAGAACCATTTCTTTCTTACATTTTTATAGTCTAAAGAGCATTTTTCTCCCACAAAGAACCTTCTGGGAAGGTTCTGTGGATGTTAAAAGCTCTTTATGGTACCATACAGCCAAAAATGGTTCTCGAATGGCACAGTTTAGCACCTTTATTTTTAAGTGTGTGGTAGCATTGCATCAAAATGCAAAATATTTTGTCTATAGTTGTAGTTTTATGCCCTATTACAGTTCATGCTACTGGAAAGAAGATTCGATTTATTAGAATATAATCCATTGATATTGTAGCCGGTCTGTATTGTCTTTAATTAGTCTAATTGTGTTTGCAGTGATTGAAATGTAATTGTTTCCTGCAAAGCTCTATCACAATTGTAAGTTTACAGTGTGTTTTGGATGAAGGCTTTCTTTATATTAATTCAGAGGATATAGACTGTGAAATGGAGCAGGAGTCAGTCAGACAGAGCTCAGCAGTTTACTGCATATTCACACCTGTTTTCTCTTATCTCTGGATTGAAATGGAAAGTGGAGCCATGCAGGTTAAAATTGCACAGGACTGTGGTTGCTCATTTGCTGGGCTCTCTGTTATTCTTAGAATAGAGCTTAAATTGCCTCAACGCCTCCGGAGAGACTAAGAAATGGGACATGAATGCGTGTTCAATTATTCACCGCGGGGAAAATTTCTCTGATTTATGTTTTTTTATTGATGATATACCGAAGAGGTCGAGCAGAGCTTTTCTTTAAAGGTGAAATTAATGCAGGATTATTAAAAGTTGTTTTGCAAAGCACTTCATTTGTTTAAAGTGTACTCACTCAAAAGAGTTACATTGAACTGAAGAAGATAAATAAACACGCTGCTATATGAACTCAGCAGAGCAGTAACACAAACTCCAAACCACCTCAGTAATTAATCTTCACCATAATATGAGATAATGTCAAACAAAAGGTTCTTTTTATATCTCAAAGGATTCCACATGACCTATATACTTTAAAGTTTGCCAAACCCCCTTCCATTGGTCAGCTAAACTGATCGTCCACCTCAAACTCACACCATTGGTTAAGACAGTTAAAGCAAGCAGAGCAATGTGTGTTTGTTTACACTTGTGGGGGAAATTAGCATTTAAATTGCTTAACTACAGTTTTCTCTGCCTATTACTGTAAACTGGGATAAGCTAAAGTATTTTAACATTGAAAAAACACGCTTCATCTACCCCCAGACACATTATTTGTTATGGTGGTTTAAACTCTGCATAGACCCTTATAGCAGTCACTAAGTAAAGTGGTCTGAACATATTCATGTCAGTATGTATCTTCTGTGGAAGGTGCAGGACCCTAAAATGTTTGACCAATCATTGCATTCAGTCCAAATGCAATGATTGGTTGTTACACTGACCTATCAAACTATATATGCGTTGATGGATGATGGTGTTGGAGGAGGCGTGGCTTTGGAGAGGGCTATGAAGGGAGGGGCATGATCTTTCAAAGCTAGCTTGCTGTTTCTAGCCTCTCTGAAATTACCCCCCCTGCCTTTAGTACTTTACCTCAGTTGTTGTCTAGTGCTGGACACAGTAGCTGAACAGACAGAACAATTGTGTATTCAAGCGTGTGTTGATTTGTATCAGCAACTATTATATATAATGATATAAACTAAAGCTTGATATAAAGTGGATAAACACAAGCACATTATCTTATAAAAGGCACACAGCGGGGCGTACAAGCTGTCTGTATAGATGATCAAATTATCTCTGCATGTACGATGTTGTTTTGATCTCCAGACGTTATTCAAGGTTCTAATGTGAAACCATAATGTAAAACGTCGGGTGCTTTCGAGAACATCAGCTCAGATGTTCTAGTCTTGTGACATAACGCAGTATAAAGGTGTGTTAGCTGTAATGAGACATGAGGGGGAGAGAGGAAGTGGCCGGGAGGAAATTAGATTTTAGAAATGAGAAGTGCTAGACTAACCAGGCATGCCTCATGTAATTGTTCATCGTGTAGCCAACACTTCTGTAGTGTAAACACTGCTATTAAAGGAACAGTTCACCCAAAATACTTTTCCATCATTTACTAACCCTCATGGGTGAACTATTCCTTTAAGGTGAATCCTGCTGATGTAAGCCACAGGGAGACATGGGTTAAGGTCTGTTATTAATTGATGAAGTCGATCATATTAGGGTTATTAAAAGTGGTGCGGCTTAGTGGTTAGAAATTGGGGTTGGCAACTGTAAGGCTGCAGGTTCAAACCTCATAAGCACTGAAGACAATTAACATTAGACTCCAGGGAAACCAAATCTGTAATGTGATTATAAAAGCATAAAATTAGTAAATGACAAATTAGTGGGTTTGATTTTAATTTGTTTTTTATTTCAACTCTGTTCAAGTGCTTCTTGTTGGGTCAAACATTACTGTTACTATAACTGCATATAACTCATTCCACACGGTTGCTGGCGTGGACGTTGGATGGATACCTCAGATCATGTTTGTTTATGTGCTGTTATGAGCAATATGACTTATGAGTTTCGCTTGTGGTCGATACAGCGGGTGAGACAATGCAGCCCCTGCGGCTGGATCTTCAGCTGGGTGGTGGCATTACCTGTAGTCTCCTCTGGAGATGTGTGACATCTGATAGTATAATAAAGCTCTTATATAATTTCCCTGGGGTTGTTGGTGCCATTTCGAGGTATTTAGTAAACCAAATGTTTTGTTAGACACTTTTAAAAAAGGTTAAGAAGTTGTCTTTAGCATTTTAGAAAACACATTACCAATTACACCCGTGTCCCAGCTTCCAGGAGAGCAAGAATATGAGCTATCCAGCTGAAGTGCTCTCTCTCTCTCTCTCTCTCTCTCTCTCCTCGTTCTCTCTGCTGTAATGATTTTCCAGCAGAAGAGGAAACAACGGAGCAGAGAGGTGGAGAACCAAATGAGAGTCGCTCTTCAGTGACCTGAGGATCAATTTAAGACAAAACCAGGAGGCGGGGCCAGTGAGTTGAGTTGGTCTCTGTTGGTGGTATTTCATTAGCTCCCCAAAGGTCTGGAAAGAAGGTCACAAAATATGGTTTTAAATCCCTGCCTTGTGTTAAATGCTCATTTGCATTTTTCTTCCTGCTGAAAGCCGAAGGGATTAAATTAGAGGCTGCGGGCAATCTCTACTGAAATCTGTAACTTTAAATATGAAGTGAATAGTGTTTGTTTTGCAGTCATGGTGATCATATTTTACTGCCAGCTGGAGGAAAAGTGATTCTCAGCAGAGTTCCTCTCTTATTATCATAGAGAGTTCTTAGTTTTAAAAGTGGCTAATGATCACAAGTCTTGCATTATTCAAAGTCATCAGGCTCTGGAATAGAATTAAATCATGTTAATTTATGTTAATTGTTTTAATTCAGGTGGATTTTCTCTGGTTTTAAATCTGCTGATCGTGAAGATCTTTCATCCAAACGCAACATCCCATAAAAATGAAGAACAATCTCCTGCTTCTCAGATTTTTACTTGATCAGCTAAGATGTTTGAGTTGTAAGAATGTTTCCCCAATGTTTCCATTAAGTGTTAAAATGCTAAAAATGTTGGTTTTGAAAGTTCTGGGAATGTTCAAAACGTCCAGTTTTTAGACATTGTATTAACATGATTGCTTAGTTATGAGAACGTTATACAAACATTTTTAAAATCTGTAATGTTTTTAAAACGTTCCACTAACTACTTTAAAAATAACGTTTTTGATATATGATACATAACTTTAAAAAAGTTCTACTACTGTTACAGCAAGAACGTTTTTTGATAACTTTATAAGAGCTTTAAGAGAACTTCTGAGAACGTTCCCTGTTAGCTGGAATACAATTAAACATTTTTCATTAATCTTGTGCTGCCCGTGTTAATGTAATAGCTCTATTCTCCTGTTGAGCATCAACAGCTGTCTCGTTTGTGTCTACTTGTGTGTCTTCTAAAGAGTTTGAAGAAATGCTTTTGAGAAAACGTTGACACGTAGAGACCTCCATTAAGTCTTGGAAGCAACAACCTCTAAAGCAATTAAATCTTTTGGGGGAGGATGTCTGAGTCCTCATTTCTACCTCAGTTGAGAAGATCACGAGGTTGAGGCAACGTTCCTCAGATGGATGTGTTCCTTCTATCATTTTAACACTAAAAGCAGAATAATTACAATGACCCTTCATAATTTGCAAGCTAATGACAGACTGAATTTACAGTGACGTTCTCACAGCTTGAAAAGGTCAGAGAAAACAATCTGTCTCTCTCTAAATGACATTTTTAGCTTCACACTACAGCTGGTAATTGAGGGACGTGACACTTATATAAACACAGTGTATCTGAGCAGGGGTGGCAAGACCTGGAAATCGAAGAGAGACTGTGGAAAATTAAAGTCTGAACAAACAATGAGATGAACAGAAAAGAGGCACAAATATGGGGCTAGAATGTGTTTATCATGGCCTGTGACAGTACAACACTTTTAATAAGAAACCCTTACCATTTCTTACAGACATATGATTTGCTTTTCCAGGCCAGTGATGAAATGGGAAAATCTCATGAACTTTTATTGAAGGAGAGTTTTGAGCCAAAGACAGAAATGTTGTTCTGGGCCCTGACTGTATGTTTAATTATTTAAACAAGAACTTTAAAGTTGTTTTTTTTAATAATAACTTTATTGAAGATGTTGAGCTTAAGTTGAGTCCTGAGAATTGTGTTTGTATAATCCTCTTTTTTGCTGCATGTTTTTATTAATTTGCGTACCAAACTGATGTTACGAGGAAACCACAGCTATTGGCTCATACGTAAACAAAATCTGATGGATCAAAGATCACAGTAAACAAATATAACAGTTTGATAAGCAGCCAAATACACTGATGCAATTTTCACTGTTTTATATTTCAGTGTGTCAGAGGCAAGTTTAAGTGTTTTATCTACTGCTTGCATGTAATATAAATTTTCCAAGATTAAATTAGTTTTAAAAAGTTACATTTATTTGCCAATGGTTAAAATTATGTTGTGTAATGTCATATTTAATATTTTATAATATGTTGGTACAGTACACTGATACTGTAGATAAAATATAAATTCTTTATAGGACAAATAAATTACAGCTAAACTCAAGGTATAAGTTTTCACATGATTTAAGTTGTTCGTTGCTGTTATAATGTTGAGCAAAGTGCTAGAAGAAATTCCAGCTGAAGATCTGAAGCTGGTGAGACCACTCAGCAGGTCCTCAGCAGAAAGCCATCCTGAAGTTCTCCACCAGCTTTCTGGAGAGAGACACCTTCTGAATACATGAGGTAATCTGTCAGAGGCACACTAACTCACTTCCTGTCATCGCTTGAAGTCACAATCTTCTAAACCGCTCATCTGGTTTTGCTAAACTGTGTTGCTCTGTTTCGATCAGATGGCCCTCAGTAAATATTACTGTTCTAATAAAGAAAGAAACTGTCCAACTTGTTTGTTTTCCATCAAGTCACTGACAGCAGCCGGTTCTTTATGTTTGTGGTGCCGGTATGGTGGTTATGGACAGCTGAGAATGCCGGAAGCGTTCTGACCTCACCCCGAGGCCACGCTCATCTTCACCGCCTCTTTAGTGTCAGTCTCATCGTCTGATCTTTGTCATCTTTTCTTCTGGAGACCCATGTGCAGGTCAGACTGGTCTCGTGTCATCTTCAGCCTCTGCTTTTGAAAGCTTGCTCAGTCATTATTACATTTTGCACGTCTCCTCTGCGGCACACGATGCTCTTTTGTTCCTCATTTGTTTTCTCAGCGCCTTCACTGGAAAATCCCGACAGGAAATAGGAATCACAAAAGAGTTGCTGTAATGTCTTAATTGTTTTTCCGGGACAGCATTGAGAATACACCGAGCTCAAATGAAGACTTTAGGTAATAGTTTCCTGCCTCTCTGATTTTTATTCAGAAAAAAACCCTAGTAATTTCACGTTTAGAGTTTTATATACAATCTTAGCAATGCTCAGATTTCCCCCGATACAAGATTCTGAGTTTACAATGTGAAGTCATAGCAAGAAACAGAAACTGAGAACTCTCATGACATAATGACCTCTGACCATCTCTGCATCTGTGTGCATATCTTGAGTCAAAAGATCTCGTAGTTAAATGCAGATGTTATAGCAGCTAACAGTAGCATTTTACTTTCTGCTTCAAGCTGTGAATAATAAACGATGACATATTGAAAGGAAATAAAAGTTCTAATGTTCTAAGGTTTTAATGTTAATGCTGTTTTGATTCGATTCTCCACATGTCACTTACGGACGCTGCTCTTAGTTTCTACACACAGCAACAAGATTTTCAGCCCGTGCTTTGAGTTTCATTCTTCCAGAGTCCTGATGAAGAACAGGGTCTGAGATTGATGTTTGTTGTTGTCAGTGAGTCCAGGTTTGCTCTGATCTGCAGCAGTGAAATAAAGCAGGAGAACAGAATGAAAGCATTCATCTGCTTCCGGCTTCTGGCGTTTCTCCTCTCTTTCATCTGTTGGCGTGTTTGTTGCGGCGTTCGGCGCCGGCTGAGCTGCGTTTGACACACACTGGCTATAATCAAGCAGAGACTCGTTGATCTTTGATCTTCTGTCTGTGATGCAGGTGGATCTGGTACGTAACGGTTCTGTGGTAAATGGTTAGAAACGCTTGCATGTCCTCAGTTTGCACCCATAAAGTGCCTGATGTGTCACACAGGGAAAGAATTCCCAGCTAACTGGCAACGTTCTCAAAATGTTGGCTGATGTTCTCTAAATGTTCTGCATGAAATGCTTTTTTTAAACTTTTTTGTTCCTTATTGAAAACGTTTTTTTCAACCTAAAATTGTTAGCTGGGTTATTGTGTTAATCTTATAAAATGGTTCCAAAATTTCAATCCTAAAACAAAAAATATATTTTGCATAAAGACAATGATTTTGTTTTTAAATACTCTGGCCAGCATTGTGTCCAGACCACATGCTTTTCACTGCTGAAAGAAAAATATTTTCTAACAGTAATGAGAATTAGGAGGCAAAAATGTGTTTAATTGTCATGGAAACTATGTCACAATGCAAAAAATCTTAATTATTGCTGAAGATGCCAGATTATGCAAATATGCAGCCCTTGCATAGCCTGTGATAGGTTGATTCCAGACAGCCTGTAAAAGCAGAATTGATGCAAATATGAAGCTGGCTGTGTGCATTTACTAATTGTCAGGCATACCGCAATGTAACTATTTGTTAAAATGATGCCTTTGATTTAGTCACACGGAAGTAATGCATTATAAATTAATGAACAATTTCCTCTACATGACTCGCTGCGTATCTCATGACCTCCCACTCTTTCAGAGTCATTTGGTAGATGCTTTTATCCAAGTCATTGTACAGTTCATTCAAGGTATATACAGTTATTTTTATATACAATTTTTTTATGTGTTTCCTGGGATTTGAACCCACAACCTTTGCACTGCTAACACAATGCTCTACCAGCTGAGCTATAGAAACAGTGTAGTATTCTGTATTATGCATTTTATATACTGTGGATAATGTCTATATTGTGTATTCTGTGCATCTTATATATTGTCTTATACTGTCACTTATAATCTCATTGTTTTTGGACCACCCGAGAGTTTTGTTCATTTGTTACACTCGTGAATACGGTGTAGTGAAAAGAAAGTCATTCGCTTTGTTTTGACGCCTCAGGTTGAGAAACGTAGAAGTTTAATTTAGTATGTGAGATTCTGATAAATGAAACATTTTCTTCTAGAACGGTGAATTGGAGATTCAGCAAGCCTGCAGGGAGGTTTTTATTGCATCTGTTTACCCGGCGATGCTTATTCTAGTCTTCATTCTTCAATTAAACCTCAGCGCCCGTGAGAAACATAGTGAAAACATCTGAACAGGTTTTTTTGGGGGCAATGAGGGTCATAAACATGGATAAATACATCAGGGTGCTGCTAACCAGCCACCAGAAATAAACATTTCACTGATAACAAGAATCCATCCTCTTCCTCGGTTGAGCCTTCCAGAAGCTGAACTGAAGAAAAGTGTTCCTGTGGGTCTGCGCACAAGAGGGTCCATCCAAAAACACTTTAAATGAACTGCTAAACCCAAGACGCTCACACTGGGTGTTAATCTGATTCTTAAGCCTGTCTTTCACTGCGTTCATGACAGAAGACTTTCCTAATGGAACTCGAGACGTTGACTAATGTCTGTTGTTATTGAAATGAGGGGTGCTGAGTTCAGCTCTGTGTTCAAACCGAGCTGCGCATCAGTCGTCTCATTAGCATGATTGATTATTCTTCCGGTCGTACAGAGGAAAAAAACACACGTGGATTCCTAAATACACTGCATGTTTCTATGATGTAAGCACAAATTCCTTTGTTATACGGAAAACCAGCCTTATCAGCTGGGGGTCCCCAATTCATCAATGCACCATAGGGGGCCTGTAGATTAATACTCTATATGAAGTATATAGTTCTTTAGGTATTAAAAATTTAAAGCTGCAGTCCATATCATTTACCAAGCAGGTACATGACCGATCAGTGTTCAACACAATTTCTCTCACAATGATACATTTATGATGATTTATTGTGAGCCGTCAGATCCGATTTCCCGGGAAATATCAGTGTGGCTTCATTTGACGTACTTTACATAAAAAGTATGTAAAGTAACCTGTATTGTTTAAAAGCTTTTTTAAATGTATGGTTAAAAGAAACCTTATTTCATCTGTGCTTGGTTGTTTGCTGTGAAACCATCATTAAATCAATGAGTAAATGTAAATTTGTCCCTCAGATGTGCACACACGGTGCTGTAATTAATCCAGAACATGGAGGAAGGATGTTAATATAGGTAACTGAGAAACTAGGTCATTGCTGGTCTAGTGTAATGTAATATTTGTCACCAACCGTATGAGCTCTACAGTGTTATATAGAAAATCAAGCAGTTTTATGTTAGGGAAGTGTTAAAGGGACACTTCCAGTAATGAAAATTCTGTTAAAATGTATTTAACTTCATTGAGCAAGTATAAAAAAGATCAGTGTTTAAAACAGTCTCCTTATTTTACCCTGATTCAAAACTGTAAATTAATACTAATGATTTATATATAAATATATTTTTTATTATTTATAATTAAAGCTTTTGGGTACAAGAAAAAAGTCAGTTTGGCTTCATTTTACGTCAACATATATAATGAAAAGTAATGAAAATTGCTGATAACTGCAGTTTTATGTTTCAAACACAGATGGCGGTAGAGAGGCAAAAGTGATGGATTGCAGCTTAAACATTTAAATTGTTAAATCCCACGTAACCATTAGTTGCAATGTAGTGAGTTAAAGCTGTTGTGTTTTTCTTTAATAGTGGCGTCTCTTTCTCTCTTTTTTTACCCACAGGACACTGTGGGTGTGAGGAGTGAAATGTGCTTTTGACTGAAGTGTAAATAGATGCCAAAGATAAACATTCTTAAAAAACATTTGCATTCCATTAATGCAAAAGAAAAGAGATCAGAGAGATTTAAATATAGGACAGCACAGAATTTATTCTTGCTCGGCACAATTAACATTGTGCTGTTACAATCCCTGGAATGCAGAAACTAATTAGAATTTTATTTAAAGAAATATTCATTTACATTTTCTTGTGATCAAAAGATGGAGAGTGTTAAAGCAGGTCATATATTTTCATCATTTGTGTGGATATTGTACATTGGTGTTGTACAGTCCCAACACTCAAAACTCAACACTCAAAACCCAACACTCAACACTCAAAACCCAACACTCAACACTCAAAACCCAACACTCAAAACCCAACACTCAACACTCAAAACTCAACACTCAAAACCCAACACTCAAAGCCCAACACTCAACACTCAAAACCCAACACTCAAAACCCAACACTCAAAACCCAACACTCAAAACCCAGCATTTTTCTTGTAAGCATCGTCAGTGCTTTGTTAAGCTTTTATTTATTTTTTTATTTTAATCTATTTGCATTATTATCTAAATTGATCTTGTCTTTTGTTTTGCCTTGTTTTTCTTCTTTGTAATTATGCCCCAAAACTAAATACAGATTTTAAAAATGGGCTGCAAGATAAGATTACAGCATACAGCACACATTCTGTGTTCACCTTTTGCCTGATTTGCATAAATTCTTCAGGCACTAAAACAACACAGTAAAAGTGTGCAAACAAACTGCATTTTTTTTATTGTGTGCCTCTCTCTCTTTCCTTCATTTCTTTTATTCCTCAGAGGTTTGAACTGTAAGTTAAACACACAGACAGGGCATTAGCTGAGCCTCAGGTCTGTGGATGGTTCTGTCAGATGCTGTTGGGAGGACATTACATACATCAGAGGTGAGCTGAGAACCGCATGAATTATTCACTACTGACCCATTTTCTATTTTTACTTTGAAAATTATTTGTTTTAAGTCAGTTTCACAGCACGCCCTCATACAAAGGTTTGCGCTTTGTGAGGCAAATGTGCCGACAACCGGTTTCTTAATCACGGCTCCCCACTGTTTCACTGTCTGTAGATTGTTGTTCATCTTGATTAATCAGGAGATGCATCATAAAGATTTGAAAGAAAGAAATATTTTTCTGAGAACAATATTGTTAAGTGATGTGAGCTCGTCTCTGGCAGCCTGAGGGATGCTAATGTTTGTTTGATGTCCCGGCAGTGAGTCAAAAGGGACTTTTAATGAAACCACAAGCTCAGACTGTTAGCGTTCGGTAAAACCTGTTTGATGACAGTTAAGAGAAACATTTGCAAAGAAAGAAGATTATTACCAGGTTAAAAAATAAACTGATCAACAGTTTAACAACAGGAAGAATCTGTTCTTTGTAAAGTCACTAGAGAAGCATTTCTGTTTTCTAAAATAAGCTTCTCTGCATTTTCAGTTTGTTTGATCATGAAGTTATCTAAACATAAATTTAATTTGTCACAGTTTTTTTAGCTAATTTGCAAATAATCTAATTCTTTAAACTGCAAACCATAACTTTTGTCTCTCTACTGCCATCTCTGTTTGAAACGTAACATTGCAGGTTATTTTCTTAACGTAGATGACAAGTTTAAATTCTAAACAACAGCTTTAAGAACAATGTCTCTGTGAGCTGACGGGGTCATGTGACCTGGAGACCACCTTCTACGTGAGCCGTGAAGCCTTGACTCACACAGACATCTGGTAGGAAAAATGCTGCTTTTATCATCTCTGAGAAGATTTCACAGTTTTCATTGTACAGCTATATACACTGTTAGTTACCACACTTGGCTTATTGTATTGTGCATTTTTCATTAACTTCAAACTGGTTAAAAAAAAACTCTAGGTAAAGTGTGGTTACTAAAAACTAAAATGTAACTTTTGTTTTGTTAAAATAAAAAACTTTACTTCATAATTCTAAACCTTTTATTTGTGTTAATTCATAGTTTTGATGAAAGTCTGTAAAATTATTAAAGTAAATATAATATAAATATTAAAGAATGAGTATGTGTCCAAACATTTGACTGGTAGCATGTCTCTATGATAAGTTTTGAACTACCAAAAACATTTTACCAAACTCCTTTTCAAGTTATTTCCTCATTGAATCATGACTTGATCTGGAATAATCTTCAGAAGCAGTCTGTCATTATCTGTAACACAAAATACAAGTAATGAAGTATTACGTTTGATTGCTGTCAGATTGTAGTCTTTGAAAATTTGCGAGATGCAGCAATCTATAGAAAATCAGCACATGTGATTTGGAAACCAAAAGTTTAAAAACGACAGAAAGATGCAATCAGACACAACTGAAGACAGTTGAGAAATATCAGCTGTAATTAAGCACAATTCTGATTATTGAGCAGTCGGGACCTGTGTGTGTGTTTGTGTGGTGTGTGTTTGTGTGTGCGTGTGCGTGCGCGCATGCGTGTGTGGTGTTTGTGAGTGTGTGTGTTTGTGTGTGCGTGTGTTTGTGTGGTGTGTGTTTGTGTGTGTGCGCGTGCGTGGTGTGTGTTTGTGTGTGTGCGCGTGCGTGCGTGTGTGTGTGTTTGTGAGTGTGTGTGTGCGAGCGCGTGCGTGTGTGGTGTGTGTGTGCGTGTTTGTGTGTGTGCGTGCGTGTGTGGTGTGTGTGTGTTTGTGAGTGTGTGTTTGTGTGCGTGTGTTTGTGTGCTTGGTGTGTGCGTGTGTGTTTGTGTGTGTGTGTGTGTATGTGTGTGTGTGGTGAGGGTGAGATATAAATTCATGGCATGAAACATTCCTGAGAAAGCAGCATGGCAGAGAATAGCCCTTCAGATCCTCAATACACCATCCAGAGCTTCTCTCTCCTGTATGTCTCCTCTCAACTGCATTATCTCTTACAGTGTAGAGAGAGAGAGAGAGAGAAAGAGAGAGAGATGTTAAAGAAGAAAACAAAGGAAAATGAGATCCACTGAAACACTGAGAAATAACAGCATTTTAGTAACGCAGGCAAACTGAAGAAGATAATGACCAGGAAAACAATCATCTAAAGAGAAAACAATCTCATTAAGGACACAGACACTAGCTGCTAATGTATCAGCCGTGCTGTTCTTCACATGTCTGTGTGTTTGTGACACGAGAGCTGAGGGTCTGTACTGACTCCTAATTCAGTCTGCTGGGATTTAAACTTCACATTCTAGAGCTTGTAAGAACAGACAGATGAACTAGAGAAGCAAGGTCACTGTGCCATTTAATAGAAAAGAAAAACAGAAGGATGAAATAAAAAAGAGAAATCTTTGCTTCAATTGTGTCTCTAGTTCTCAATAAATGTTCAATTTTTTTGTGGAGATCTGTGTATCTGTTTTGCATGACCAACATCAACCATTCAAACCCAATAAATTAATTTAAAGGTTCAATTTTCTCTTAGATTTTTTGGCTCAGCAGAATGAAATTCTGATAATGCTCTGTTGTTGAACAGATAGACACAAATCTGTGGCACAAATCTTTTTTTTTTTAATCGGTCTGTTTCAAAGCAGATTATACAGAACCCAAGCATGTTTAGAAGCATTCAGCTAGAGCTATCAGCATTTCATAAGGTCTTGAACTGTATTCTCTCTCTCCAGTATGTTAGAAAAGGATTCTCCACGCAGGATCTCCTGTCCGCAAACGCTCTGAAAAGCAGGTTTATAGATGATTCTTGCAGGTGAGATCATCTGAACAGGAGGGAACGCGGCCCAGCTGTCCTGGATATCTGCTTTAAAGGTTAATAAGTTGGACCATAATGCATCAGGAAAACTATGATTGGCGGCCAAGCTCAATAGGTTTGTAAAAGTCTGTTACGCATACTCATCACCTCATCGATTCCGCATCACATTCATCTCACACTGCGCGTAACCTTTCCAGATTGTGCTGTTAAAATGTCACTGATTGGCACTGTTGCCTCTCGACGAGTGTGTTGATTGTGACGTATCGCCGTTGGCATCGTTCTCCGGCGTTTGTGAGAACTACACATCTGTCCAGCAAATGCCTGTAGCTGACGAGTTTACTACAGTTTCTTTAGCCCAGTTCACTCTTATGAAAATCAACCATGCTTTTATTACAGTAAAAATGTAGTAACCATATTTTTTTGGCA
This sequence comes from Ambastaia sidthimunki, assembly GCA_036877625.1. NCBI lineage: Eukaryota > Metazoa > Chordata > Actinopteri > Cypriniformes > Botiidae > Ambastaia > Ambastaia sidthimunki. The sequence goes on along the minus strand of JAZGTK010012843.1, from coordinate 742 downwards.
CAACGATTTCCATTTACGTAACCACAGTTTAGTAACCACTACAAATACAAAACAATGGTTAATTTATGTTTAACTTTAATTTATGTTACCATTGTTTAACTATAGTAAAAACACATTTTTGGTGTAAACCGTAGTAAAACTATGGTTAATTTTTTTAAGGGCTGACAGGACTACACTTTTAAAAATTAAGGTTCTTTACATGGTGCCATACAAAAATCATTTTTGGTTCTTCAAAGAACCATTCAGTCAAATGTTCCTTTAAAGAACCACTTCATTCTTCCCTTTTTATAGTCTACAGATTTTTTTTCCATTTTTTAGATCTTAACAGAAAGGTTCTACAGATGTTAAAGAACCATACAGCCAAAATGGTTCCTCTATGGCATTGTGACGCACCTTTGTTAAGAGTGTAGTTCAAAATTGTTTTTCACAGACATTGTGATTTCCATCCTGTTTGTATTTTTCTCACACAACCTTGGTTGAAATTATAGAGCATATTACCTGCTGTTTTTCAGCTAACTCTGGGCTCCTCCGAGAAATCAAATCCCGTCTGGATAGGAATGTTTGTTTTGCGGAACGTTTTTTTTTCACAACACCTGTCATTTGTTTTCACCTTTGTCGAATTTCTCATAACGCTGCCTGGCGTACCTTCATTACGGATCTAGACCTTTATTTGAACTTTCTGGATAAAATAACAGTTTGTGATTTAAGTACTGCTCGTATCCCACCCAGTGAAAAAAAATAC
>JAZGTK010012842.1:0-14675 GCA_036877625.1 Ambastaia sidthimunki | reverse complement strand
AAACGTTCTTGCAACCTAAAACTGTTAGCTGAGTTATTTGCTGTTTGACAGTTGTGAGTGACAGATTGATTGGCAGGCCGTCAGTGCTTGAGTTTCCCAGCGTCTTTTCACAGGCCTGTGTGCATATGAATGAAGGACTGGAGGAGGAAAGAGGGCGGGATCAACTCCAGCAATGAGGGAGGTGAAGGTTAGTGTTGGGGGTGGCACAACCCTAATGACCCCAATTCTACCACCCTGATAAAAAGCTGTATTTCTTCTGCTAAATGGGCTTTGTGCTTTTGCCCCCACTTTCCTCATGGGAACTTACTTTGAGTGTGTGCTGTAAAGAGTGTGTCGCAAGAGCCAGACGTGGCTTTCGGCCATTCCCAATGAACAATGCCAGAGAATAGCTTTATTTGTCAAGGTTTCTCCAAGCCTTATATAAGAGGAGCTTTTGGAAGGACTGAATGGGCCTCTCTCACCCTCCACTGTCTCAGCTCTATTCGGGCTGAGAAACGGGGGGCAGCTACTGGAGTTTAGAGATTATGTCAATTAGCGAGAGAAGGCGGTTCTCGTTTAACTCTTGCCTGGGCGATCTTCCTAGGCTTGGACTCTCAGGGCCTAGAGGTCAAAGTTGATGACCCTACTGCCAAAACACGAAGGCTTAACCAACAGCGTCGCTTCACGTGACCTTTCGACAACCTTGACCCCTCAGGGGCCCCTGCGCTGGTTCGTCACATAAAGTAGGGACGGAGGAATGAGACTGCTGACAAATCACTAGAGAAATGGATTTGTTTATCAGATTCTGTTTTTTCCACAGTGGTGTAAATCTTCCTCTGGACGTGTTTGTTTTGGTAGTCAGAGGGACAGGGGCAGCATGATGGACTTTACAGGCGCTGCGCTCTTAAATTATGAGCTTCTGTGCTCGCAATTAATTCTGTGCTGCTGATGAGAGTCGTCCGATGCGTTTGCCTGAAATTATTTTTCATGTCAACCGTCCAGAGCTGTTTCACCGCGGAGGGTCCTGCCATCTCTGTGACGCAGAGCTCACATTAACACCATCCGTGGGTCTGCCTCCCACTCCAGACTCACCACACATTTCCAGCTAACAAGGAACGCTCTAAAAGTTATCAAAATGTTATTGCAGTAACATTAGTAGAATGTTTTTTTAAAATTATATATCAAAATTGTTTAGTGGAATGTTTTATTGATACAGAATTTAAAAGCAATAACTTTTAAAAACTGGCCATTTAAAACATTCCTAAAACTTTCAAAATTAAAAACTTTTTTTGTAATGGAAACATTATGGTAATTTTTCAGCAATTGTTCACTGGATTAATTTGTTCTCAAGTCTTACCAATGTCAACACAATCCCAACATTTCTCTCACCTGATCTCTCTCCTGCATTATATTTTATCAACTGTAAAAGATACATTACCAGCAAACTACATAAGCTTGTACAAGTGTATAAAGCAATACAAAGAATAAACAAATGCAAGACCAATATAAGGCACAGATATGGTGCAGAACAATGGATGGGACACACAGCAGGGAAGAATTTATATGAAATGATCTTGAATTAGCAGTAAATTAACATTTACTGTAGTGTGTGAAGAAATTTGAAGCAGATATTTGATCTTCAAGTGATTTATGAGTAAATGATTTCATTCTTTCAAACATAATTACTGCATGATTGTTTGAGAGATGCTTCACTTCATGCAACAGAATGAACCTTTTCTGAACCTTCTGTGAAGACATGTCAACTTGGCCAGATGGTAAATGATGACATGTTTTGTGGAGCAAGCCAAACATGCTGCGTGAAATAGTTTGATGTTGCGGTTTGGGTCTGAATCTGATCTCAGTGTTTCATGTGCTGTCTATCAGTGAAACGGTTCTGCCAGAACACAAAGAAACCAGCCCGTGATTTTGTTTTACAGTATGTGTGTTTGTTGGTACTCATTCATGGAACACGAGCAGAATAAACATCTGCGGAAATAGTTTCTGAAAACATTATTTTCTGAAATATTGGTTTTGATTAAATGCAACAATTACGTAAGAAAGGATTTACGAACCGTTTAGACAGAAATAAGTTCTACTTGAGTTTCATGAATGAGGTTGTGTGTGCAGATGTGTATATGCTGTGTTAAGCTTATGTAACTCAAATCTGGCAGCGTTTGATGCAGGTGTGTTTGTTTTGTTTAGATAAACAATTGGTTAAGAGCTGTTTAGGTTTAATAAAGCTCTGTTTTAAACCTTGTCCATACATTTATCACATCTGATCTATCCAGCCATTCAGAAAAAATCACATTTAGTGTTTTCACACTTAATCATGCAAATGTCTCCCTTAGTTAGTTAAACCATCTCTGTTAAACTCAACCTGATGGATGAGTGGGTCAGTACCTCACTGTAGTTCATAACTAAAACATTCTTATTCTCTTGGCATGCTTTAAATCACTCCCCTGTGAAACACATGCAAACCAGCAGTTCAACATTGTCCATCTCAAACTGTTGAATAAAAATGGGCTATTCAACTGAAATTAAACCCCTATATTTATTCATTTGGCAGATGCTTTAATCCAATGCAACTTACAGTGAATTCAAGGTATACAATTTTTCTTTTTTTATCAGTACTTGTGTTCCCTGGGATCAAACACACATTGCGCTGCTAACGCAATGCTCGACCAGTTGAGCTACAGGAACACCCTTGAAGCATAATGCATTAATACTAAATGTACATGCAACGTTGCATTTAACAATGCAACAATTTAGTTTCCCAACAAGGCAAATGAACAACTGGTCTAATAAGGCTGTTAGTATTAACCTTTGAAATGACATTATTTTTACTTTTCAACAGATGGATGGAGGCAGAGCATAAGAGAATGAGCCACAGGTACGATGAGAAAGGGTGGTAACACATTTATGATTCAGTGTAAATACACTGGAAGGTCTGTTAATATCTGTAGCAGTTTTTAATCAACGTACACCAAGCACAGTAGCAGCATTTGAACAGCACAAAGGCGCCATTCTATCCCCCGGCTGATGGATTCGAGATTACTGGGGTGAGATAAAGACTGAGAGAGTGATGGTCAGGGGCTGCCTCTGGCTGGGGCCCCACATTCCCGGTGATATTAACCTTTCAGGGAAATCAGTATGACACAGAAGCTGACCGAGGGTCTAAATGATCTTTTGATTGCTGGTGTGGTGGGCTGTTTATACCGTCAGCCTTCTGGCACAAAGCTGAGCCCTGTTCCTCCTGTCTCCAGTCATCAGGTCTTTTTTAATTACGGTAAGTGACCTTTGCAGAGATGATGACAGAGAGATGAGATTGAGGGCCAGTACTGTCTGTCTGATGGGCTTCTATGAGACGACTCTTTCTGTTCTTCTCTCTTATCTTGTGTTTATGCCTCTCTGGTCTCTCTTCTCCTCCTCTAATTGATCACATCTCTATTACTTTCACATTTGTACAGAGTTTGTGGAGTCTGATTCAGTGCTGCTGAGCTTCCAAACCTGTCTGGCACACAAAACATGATTTTAACCCTCACGAAACTGGATTTATGCTGAAAATGAAATTTCTTTCAGTATTTTAAGAAGTTCCAGTTGGACCAGGAAGGGCTTTAGTGCAAATCAGTCCAAACCACACTTGAAGTCTATTGTAAATAAACAGATTTATATTGGATTGTCAATGGACATTTTCAAATGTCATTTTTGTGTTTTAAACCACAAATCGCTGCAACAACATTCCCACAGTCTCTAATACAGAGAACTTCACAGATTTAGAAATCAAAGTACTTTAATCAGTATAAATGTTTTATTCTCTTAATTTATTGCTCATTGTAGGTGCAATCTCTATAAAATGCTTTTATTTTTTTAAATCAAGTAATCTTTAAGGACCGGAAAAGTCAATAAAGGAAGCGGGAGCCCAGATTACTTAAAAAACTTCTGTTCACATTGTATTGATTTGGTTCGGTTTGGTTTTGGCTCCGGTTTTAAGATGGTGGCACTGAAATGTTTTGATTAGTCTTAAAGAGCAAATTTTTGCCTAAATTCTCCTTAGGTGTCTCTATAATGAAATTCATGTTTGGGTTGACATGACATTAACTATGACAATATTTTTGTCATGGTTTTGGATGAACCAATAAATGACCATGAAATCAAAATGTATTCTTAATTTAAAGGAATATTGCAATGTTTATAATAAATAATTTGAAAATGTACTTCCACTCTATAATGGATTTCTGGCTTGGGTGGACAAGACACAAGACACTTGCAACTTCCGATTAACAGACTTCAGTGTCTAAAGATAACTGGGTTAGGGGGAAAAAACGTGATGAGCAAACATTACCCACAACAATCAGATCAGAACTTGTTTTACAATGTCTCTAATTCAACAGAAGTATCATGTTTAAACATTTAGCTTTATTAACATCGGAAGGTTTTAAATGTATATTTAAAGTAACAGATAATCATTTTAGTAAAAAAGAATGTTGCATACTGTTTAGAAAACACGAGAAGGCCCAAAAACCTCACCGACCAACTTGCTTATATGAGTCCAGAGTCTGTCATAAGCTTGGCTGATATGACGAGCTCTCTCAGAGCAGAGAAATGGTCTAGTTTTGCTCACAGCACTGCGGTTGACATATTTGGGTTCTGTCCTGACCAACAGTCAAAAACACTTTCAATCCATTTTCCCTCTTACCTCCCAAGACTCAAGCCACAACTGGATCCGTGTCGCGTTTTAGACTCGTGCTAATGATCACAATTGTATCTTCATTGTATATAATAAAAACTTTTTATTCCTTATCTACAAAATAAAAGATACACATGAAAACCTGTTGGCACTGTGTTTGTTGTTCATTGAAGTGGAATCTGGCCATTGAAATCAATGATATCTGCTGATGATCTGAGTGCACCCCTCTTTAAAGCTTTTGTTAACATTTTCTTTACATTAAATCTCCTCTCACAATAATCAATGTTTAACAGCTTGTGCTGTGACTGAGTGAACCTAGAAACTGTCACTATATATGCATCTAGTGTGCTGATTGTTTCATAAAGAATTCATGTAGATACAGTAATGAAACGTAGCTGTACATGTTTTAAGAGGCTAGTTCACCCAAAAATGATTTTCTCACCCTCATGTCATTTTAAACCCATGACTTTCATGGAACACAAAAGGAGGAATTTAAATAATTGTATTGATTCGTCTTTTTCATTCAGTCATAGAAAATAAGAACAGAGGCTTTCAAACTTCAAAAAGGAAATCACCCTAAAAGAATAACGCTTTTGATATATAACACTAAGTAAAGGTTCTATTAACATTTCTGCAAAAACATTTTTGATAACTGACAGATCTTTTAGAGAACATGAGCCAACATTCTGGGAACGTTCCCTGTTAAATAGGTATTTTTCAAGTCATGTGATAGCTTTGATGAAGAGCAGAGCAAAACAATGGTGCTTTTTGAAGCATTAAAGCCTCGGTCCCCATTTATTTCATGGAAATGCATGGAAAACAGCAACACTTTGAGTTCTGCAAAATCATTCTTTTGTGTTCCACAAGAGAAAGAAAGTCATGTACCTCATCAGCTTGAGGGTACGGCCAACTTTAAGTGAACTATTCCTTAATAAGTCCTAAGCAGTTTCCAAAAGCCACTTGTTGAGTAATATAATTGGTGTTGGATTTAGGAATGGATGCAGTCTCTGGAAGAGTTGGGAGTTTCACTGGAAGACAGTGTGGTAGGTGGGACACTGATGAGACTTCATGTATTTAATGGCAAATTTGAGCTCTTTGCTCTTCTTGTCCCACTTGTGGATGGAGGTCAGCAGAAGCTGCTGGTCCAGCTTACGGCCCATGATGAGGAAGTTGCTCCCGAGGTTGTCCAGCTGTGAGCATGGGCAGTTTGCTCCGTTCTTGATGTACAGCGTGAGCTTCTTCAAGTCCTTCTTCCTCAGAACTCCTATCTTCAGAACCTTCTTCTTCTTCTGTGCGGCGATGAGCTTCCGGTCTCCTTTTTCCTTCTTCACCTCTTTAATCTTCATTTTGAGTGCTGTGAATAAAAAAAACAGCAAGACTTTGACAACGCTTTTGATATATGTTATACCGTTAATGAAACATTCTACTAAAGTTATTGCAAGAACGTTTTTTGACCATTTTTAGAAAATGCTAGCCAACGTTCTGAGAACGTTCCCCGTTAGTGGGGTGAAAGGATTCTTTGGGTAAAGAACTGGGTTCTGTGTGTTGTCATTTAACTTCATCTATTGGAAAACATGGGAAATTTTCCTTTGGGGTTGTTGGTCACACTCTGGTTCTCTCATATATTTCTGCTGTCTCAAACTACAAGACATTTCACAACAAGCACACAGGAAGAATCAAGGCTATCCAGAGCGCTGGAGAAGTTTACACCTCCCTGGAGAAGCATCATTTAAACGTGGACGGCACTAATTGCACTCACCCGGGAGAGAACGGAGAGTAGAGCGGAAAGTTTCGTAGACAGATGTGAAAAATGAACACCCTTCACTGGCCCCAACACATCACTACCTCTGGCCCCTAAGAGAGCCAAAGCCCCCCAACTTTTCCTTACTGTAAAATACTTTCAACATTGACTTCTTTAGCTAATAACCTGTAACGCAGAAGTAACGTTCTATTAACACAAAAACCGAGTTTTGCTTATTTATGCTGGAACGTCTTTCAGCAATTATTTCATAAATATTTAAGAAGGCAAACACATATTTGGCTCGTTCTGTACATATAAATATATTTTTATAAAATTTGTTACATGCAAAATAATGCACAAATAAATCACGGTTTGAGACTGTTGCTCTAACACAAATAAATTCATAACAACATATTTTGTTGAATTTGAACTTTTGCTCCAATAACATAATGTGCAAAAGATCAGCTCTGCTTCAAATCCAAGAATCTGTGATCCAGCGGTGACAAATGCGTCTCTTGAGCTTAAAATTAAACATGAATGTGGCGAGTAAAACTGTAGATGATGCTCTGAAACAGAACTCGGGCTGCGAGCTCACTAAGTGCACATTTATCAATGACAAAGTCTGTATCAAAGCATCTGGAGTATTTAAAAGCATTTAGCAGTGTGAGCTGGAGCTGCCTGTCTGTTATAAACAAACATTCATGCAGATTATTACAGAGACAAGCCAGTGCGGGAATGTGTGTTTCAAGAGCTTCATACATGATGTATGCGTGATTTCAAACGTTAAGGTCAGGCATAAAACACAGAAGATTTTCAAAAATCGCTGAACAAAAAGTTAGTTATGAATGTGTTCACACAGTCATTGAAATCAAAAATCTGATTTTAAACTGTTTCCACAAACCCTGTCTTCCATTGGTCGAACAAACAGGTAGTTCCACCCCAAACGTACGCCATTGATTGAGTCACCGTTGCCATGGCGGTTGGTTTAAACAAACAGAGCAATGTTAAAAGCATCCAGAGCCACTGTGTTTACACTCTTCAAGGGAAATAACCTATAATTGGCACTGCATGTTAAACTGGGGTAGGAAAAAGTATTTGAACACTGTGAAGATTACATCACCTTTCAGTCACAGCTGAATAAAAGATTTTTCCGTCAGATTTACCTCACGAAACCACAGAATAACTGCGATGCTCGCATGTCTAACTGCAGCCGAGCTCACTGCATTTCTCTCTTTAATTCAGGTGGTTGCTCGTGACCCGTAGCACTTGCAGAGAATGAAGCACGCCTGGGCTATATCGTGGTGACAAGTTAAAACCGCTTTTTAAACAAGAGCTGCTTTAAATGGCTGGCAGTGGGTCTGACATCAGATGCAGGCTGAGAGCTGTCACCTTGAGCATTTGCAGTCTTCAGTAATTCTGAAAGCAAAACTCAGCCGTGTCCCCCACCCAGAGCTCAGAAATGGATGGAGGGATTATCAGCAGAAACTGAAGTTTTGTAAATCAGTGAGGAAATTCACCCAAAACGAACAGCACCTGCTAAACATGTCATTTATTTTAATGCATTATATATTTACCCTAATCAGGCGTTTGTTTTATAACTAATTAAAGATGAATTCATCCTCCGGGCTGCTCAAAACATCTTTAGGTCTAGTGCATGACTTCCATAACTCGTGCCTCTCTGTTGCCATCTCTGTTTGAAACATAAAACTGCAGGTTCAGCCGTTTAAAATCTCAAAACCGAACAGAAAAACAATGAATTATCTTGTCACTATATCAAATACTAACATTAGCAGTATTCAAGAGCCAGTGAATACACAGTTTCTTCAGCAGCGGTCTGAACACACACTAATCATTTGAGAAGTGTGCAGGCTGTCCTGTATGTGTTGATACACTGATTGCTGGTACATTGTGGAAACCGGCTGCCACAACCGCAAGAATTAAAACACTCTCTCCAAGTAAGACAAACAGCGCACACTATCAAACTTATAAAGTACAGAACACTACAGCACTAGTTAATAGCATGACACAGCACCAGAGGACAAGATATTCTGTCAGTTTCTGTGGTTTCAAGACTGTTTTTGGAGTATTAGCACTTAAAAGCCAAAAGCTATGGCATATTTTTTAAACATTATAAATGTCATTGACTTTTCAGTTTAAAAATCTAGGAGACAGAAACCTCAGACCTATAGTTTTACTAACAATATTTGTTTGGATCGTTTGTCATAGTCAGGTCTGGGGGGCTGATTTACATCTTTTATCCATGTAATAGCTTCTAACATTGTGCAAATTCATACATACTTGATGGGATTTTCATCTATGCTTTAGAAATAATCAACTAGGGTCCCCTACTGTATCTCAGCCATTTCCACTACTGGTCAAAGTTTTTAGTGTAAATACAAGCAAATCCAAAAGAAATATCCTTTATAGCTAAACATAAGACAGGCTCGTGTGTGTCTCTGTTGTGTTGTTATGCAGGGAAGAATGTTTGTATATCCTCTAAACTCTTTCATTTAAAGCCAGACACTCATTCTAAAGATTCACCTCTGACACATCAATAAAAGTCCAGCCAGAATGAATCACTTTAAATTAACTATTAAAAAAAACAAAACTAGCACAGCAGGAATTGAAAAAAACTAGAAGCATGCATTGAAAATAGATCATTTTGCCATGTTTGTGACATTCTTTATCTGGAATGTGAGATTTCAAACAGCATTTTGAGTGTATTGTGTCAGTACAGGTGGTATCAAGTAATGTAAATGTGATGCATTTTATTATCTTACCAAAGTCACTGGCGCAGTAATGCTCCATAATGGTGTCGGCCTTCAGCTCATTGTCACAGGGTGGGCAAACTTTTGAAACTACAGCACAAAGAGAGAAAAAATGTAAGTTTTCATATGAAATTGAGCTGTTTTATTATCAAAAGTCATTAGAAAAAATATAATTACCAACATTATATACACCATACAATATTATATATTAATATTAAAATCTCTGTTATTAATAAGATGACGTAACATTGCGATGTTTGTATTGGAGAGTTTTGACGTTGTGTCTGTATTTATTCTTCACGTTTGTAGATAAATCAATCAACTCACTTTCATAAGATATGTAGAAGTTAAAAACACTTAAACACTTTTTAAAAACTTCTTTTACACGCACACGTTTCCAGTCTTACTAGTTAGTGTCCTAACCAGACGCAATGACAAGATGTATTTACATCGTTAATTCTTCTGATATTCTCCTTTCCAAGTTATCTGAATGTAAATGATACATTATTGCTTTCATTACATCTAATAATGTCATGAAAAATTACATACCAACTCAAAATAAACCTTTTTAATATGATACATTGAAACTGTGTGTAAAACAGCATCTACTCTCGCTCATCGCGTCTGGTTAGTACATAACCTCCGATTAACATTAAACGATGCCTTTAATCGCGTGTGGCGTCGCGTCGCGTCTGGTTTGTATATTGTGAAGCGTTTCATTGCGTTTCTATGGCAGCCGAGCGTCGCGGTGTCGAGGTGGATTGTGGGATTGGTGACAAAACACGGCAACGAAGCTCTATGGCTCAGTGTCAATTTATTGTTATTGTATATTTTAAAATTATTTAAAATAATGTTATTTTTATTACAACCTATTTTAGCGACTTTTTGGACAAAAACATGGTGGTGCATTACGTTACCTAGACTGAGATTGTGTGCAGCGTCTTTAGTGTCTAATGCCGACATTAGAAATAATTACGATACGACCTGCTGGCGTCATGGTTATGCTCAGCGTATGACGTCATGACGTAAGTGAACAACGGAGCAGCGTTCGGCGGATTTTTGCCACTGCAATGCAAACGTGCCGTCGGATTTTCATGCATGTTTAAAATGCATTATGCATATAATAAGACATTGATTGGTCAGTTTAACTGGACCATTTATTTTACACTGACAACAGAATTTGCTGTTTGAACACTAGAGGGTGCACACATCATTGTGTCCATATTGTCGTATTGCATTTGTTAAAGAAACTGTTAAGTAGAAAATGGAAAAGGTAGATAAAGCTCAGAACTGTAAAATGACTTCACCAAATGTAACTGAATTTATTGATAATGGCAAGCGAGTTCATTGAAAGATTTATTCAGTGCAGAACAGAAAATACCTTTCATCCCAATCTTGGACTTGCACGATGAATGAAGTGTTTCACGATTACTACAGTTATTGGTTTACCAGTGTAACACAATCTCTTCTAGTGTGCTTGTTCATAACAGAAATAAGCGTGTTGGTTTTCGTGCAGGGAGAAGAATAGGGAACCATAACTGTGCTGGACTCATGCAGGGCTGCAGGCCAGTGTTAATGGAGCTTAATCTACTGAAGCCATGAGAGGGAGAAATCTCGCCAGTCTGCTTTTATTTCCTCACTGAAGAAGTTTTTAACTGGTTCATCACTGCGAAAACACGTACCGACTCTGTTTCTAATTCATCTCTTCTGACCATCTACAAAAGCCCAGAAATTGCTGCATGTCGCTCAATATTCCAGCAGCCTTTTAAAGACAAATGTATCTGGCCACGGCAAATGTCTGAGGATGTTTTAAAAACTCATCGCAGAGGTAGAATTTTAATAGGTCACTGTGAAAACATCTTTCTCTGCAGTTTGACAGAATATGTTCGCTGGCACATGCAAACAGTTGTACATTATCTTCTCAAAGTTGATAGATATATGAGGATCTTGCTGGAGAGGACGCTGGTCTTAGCTGGTCTTCCAGTTTGGTCAGGCTGGTCTGTTAGATGGTTTTAGAGGGGTTTTGGACAGGTTATACACAGAAAGACTTTTAATGAATATTTTGGTCTAATCACTTTTTAACGTGTGATGAAGATTTTGTTATTTGTCTTTGATTTGTAGAGGGAACTCATTTGTTTTGATATTCATAACAGGCTGTGTTTTCCAGTTGTAGTAGCTTCTGGACTTAAGTCTCATATTTGGTCTGCTAAGCAGAGTGATTAGGAAGAATTCAGGATGTGGCTTGTGAAGATTTGGAAAAGTCATTTCTTTATACAGTTCAAAAACAGAAACCTCTGTTCAGTCCCTGTGGGGTGTTTCTGATGGAACAAACCATGACCAATTTGGCTGGAAGTGAGCTTGAACCCAGCTCACACCATAGGTTGTAAGAGCGTTTCCGTAACATTTCCATTAAGAAACAAATGTTAGAAACACGTTATTTTGAAAGTTCTAGGAATGTTCAAAATGTCCAGATTTTAGATGTTGTTTTAACATTATTGCTTGGTTATATGAACATTATTCAACATTTTTTTAATTATGTAAATTTTTAAAAACATTACACTAACAACTTAAGAATAGCATTTTTGATATAAGACATTAAAACTGTTCTGTAAATGTTACTGCAAGTACGTTTTTGATAACTGAGAAAAGTTAAAGAAAGTTTTAGAGAACGTTGTGAGAACATTCCCTGTTAGCTGGTAAGTTCTTCACCAAAGCCAACCACATGATGATGTTTGTTGTAGCTGAGAATATGAGTTTGTCATTTGTTCAGTGCAGATCTGATATCTCTCCCTCAAGCTAACACAGCAAAAGCATCTGGCAACAAGAACTTACATGGCTCATCTCCAAACTGCCCCTTCCAGGTTAAAAACCAAGGGTCAGAGTTTATCACCCCAGCCTCAAGCAGAGCCACCACAGCAGATAATGAGAGGAGGGGTCAAAGTTCATCAGGCTTCAGTGCACAGGTCGTGGGGAGTTGAACCCTTATGTAAGAGTTAACCGTCAGTTGGTTTTCAAGCAGGAATTCCCAAACATTATATATTCAGAGGACGGGAGACGAGATGGTGCGCGCTGTATTTGCACAAAACGAGAGTCAGATTCTTACAAGCTAACTCACGGGCTGTAGTGAACCTTAGCGAACGACACCAAAACATTTTATTTGCACTGCAGAGCGATTTATTCTATTTTGCAGGGTGGTTTGTTGGCAGGATGCCTAGCAGAAACAGAGCCAAAGCATTTGTCAGGGGACTGAGCCCGGGCAAATCTGCAAACTGTGTTTCAGCAAGAAGCAGTTCAGAGATTGAATGATCTCACGCTAATGAATTCTCTTTTAATTTTGTAATCCGTTTTTGAAATTTCCTAGAAGATTGTTTCAAATGTGTGTCATGCAGTTTATGACCCTTTTGACCAGATTTTTTTTTTTTACCTCAGCTCTTTGTTCATGTTTAACTGTTTTACAATGCATAAGCATTTTAAAGACACTTGTTTGTCAGGTAACCTAAGGATGTGCCTTATATGGCAGTATTTTAACGAAGAAGTGTTTCTTTTATCAATCATTACAGGAACATTGTGTTCCTGTAGCTCAACTGGTAGAGTATTGCGTTAGCAGCGCAAAGGTTGTGGGTTTGATCCCAGGAAAGTACTGATAAAAAAAAAATGTGTACATTGAATTCACTGTAAGTTGCTTTGGATAAAAGCGTCTGCCAAATATGTAAGTGTATTACATTTTGAATATTTAAAAAAAATAGCTAGAAATAATATTTTCCAGTGCAATAGTGCAGAGTAGCTCCGCCCACAGTCAAATGTCATTTGTCCAAACTTTCGCTCTGAATAACTGTATTTCAAGCATCACAGTTTTTGATTGGCTGTTGATGGGTCATGTCATGCAACAGTTTCTGGTTGCATAGTAACTGTATAAAATTTGATGTTAGACTAAGGTCATCTATCTTTTTACAGTGTCTTAGATGGAGAAAGAACAGCACAAGCGTTGAAAGACCTTCTCAATGAGTTTGTCATTGTGGATGTAAGAGTACATGACTGGGCTGAAGCTGAAAGTTCTCACTTAAGATGAATTCTCTTTTAAGTCTGGACAGATCCTTCTGAGAAACTTCTCGTATCTGACAGATTTCCGCATCAGTGACTTTCTGCATCAGGGTTTATAGGGAAAATGTTCTGTTTAAACTGCACAGGTCATAATTTTATGGCTCATTTGGACCCTTGACGTTATGAGCAGCAACACTTTGGACATAAACATGAATCAGGATGAAAAAGTGCTGTGATTTATGTCTGTTTAAATGTGCAGTGAGGGGAGTGAGAGGCAGGTTTACAGTCTCCCAGAGTCGCCCCTCAGGGCAGCCGAGCCTCTGCACACATTCTAATACACATTTATTCAAATCCAAGCCTGTGTGTTTGTTTTATTTGAGATTTTATTTTATATTGTCTCATAGAATAAACCTGTCTTCTTAAAATCCTATTTTTGAAGCAGTTAAAAGCATGTTGTTTTTGGACTACTAACATCACTAAACTGAATCGCAACATAATTATTGTTTTCAAACAGGTTTACCGTCCGCTTCCATTGGTCGGCCAAACAGATAGCCCCGCCCTGAAGTCACACGATTGGTTGAACCACTGGCGCTTCGACAAACAGAGCAATGTTTTGATAGTGCCGCAGTGCTGCAGTGTTTATATTATTTGAGGAAATCAACCTACAAATTTCTTACTTCTAGTTGTCTCTTCATATTAAGCTGATAAAAGAAAGTACTTTAGAGAGTTAAGCTTAAGCTTATTAGATGTCACAAACATAAAATGCCCTGTATGTGTATTCTGAGCTTGCTCTTGTCCATTTAAAGTCTAATTAGAAGTAATTGGTCAGCTTGTTTTTTGCATTTGTCTATTAAGAAAATAGTCTCCTCTGGTATTTGAAGAATGAAGTCTTCTGTTTGTTTAAAGAACTTTGCTGTTGCGCCTTTAAAACGTGATTTAGTGAAATGTATCATTTGCTGTCGTGTCAGTCCGTGAAACATGTCTGTGGGTCTTTCTGGGTCTGGCCCGTCCCAATATTTCACCTCAAACCACATGGGAAAAAACAGCTCCTCATGTTCCAGGGCCGCTTGTGTGTGTTGGAGCTGCCGGCCGGAGCGACTGGCCGCGTCAGTCGAGGGTTTGTGCCGTCATGTTATCTCTAGAGTCCAGTTTCACGTTGATGTGCACTTTAACCAAAACACAGATGACTGGCTGTGAGTGACTTTCCCCTGCAGCTGCGATCTGAAACGCTTTCACCTCGTTCTGTTAGTTCGTTTCCTCTCAGCGTCATGTCAGTTCTGAAGAGCTTTGGTTGTTATTGATATGCTCTCATAGATCTCTGTCTTGCTGTTTTAATTTCGCTGCAGTTATTGGAGCTTGTTATTGCAAAAGAAGCCAAGCTACTTAACTTATGAAAACTGTGTTGTGGAGTTACATTTTTTCACCCCCCACTCTTTTGAGAACATTGTAATCCATCAAA
>JAZGTK010012841.1:0-14675 GCA_036877625.1 Ambastaia sidthimunki | reverse complement strand
TTGTCTCTTGTGTCTTTTGACAGCTCTTTGGTTTTGCCCATGTTGCTACTTAGACTTTGGCTGATTGTGGGGTGCACAGGTGTCTTTATGACAGCTAACGACCCCAAACAGGTGCTACTAATTTAGAATCATGAGCAGAGTGTAGCTGGACTATTTAAAAGCAAAATAACAGGTCTTTGAGGGTCAGAAATCTGGCTGATAAGCAAGTGATCAAATACTTATTTGACACAGTAATTCACAAATAAATTGTTAAAAAATCATACAATGTGATTTCCGGATTTTTAGATTCTGTTTCTCACAGTGGAAATGCACCTATGCTGAAAATTGTAGACGCCTCCATAATTTCTAAGTAAGAGAACTTGCAAAATCACAGGGTGATCAAATACTTATTGACCTCACTGTATATGACTATAGTGTCAGTGCTGAAAGATAATAACTTTCAACATTTCCTTTACTCACACAGATTTGGTAACAAGAAATAAGTCATGCCAAAATACAAAAGTTCAAAAATACATGATGTCTCACCGTAATTGCCCGAGGAAGATCTGGTTTCTTAATTTTTAAATACAGAAGTCCTGATAATGTGACCCCATAGAAAAACCAGGCAGTGAAACTAGAATGCAAATAGAATAACGTTAGAAAAAGTAGCTATTTTTATATGGTCTGTGTTTGTTTGTGGTATTTATTTATTTGCTTTATTAATAGAGCACCCTGACCTCTAATATAATGCACCTTATAGACACCAGGTAAGTTTTGTTATATAATTGTAAGGCTCTTAGATACTATTAAATCAGCAAGCTGCCTCTCCAGTGGCTCTCCAACAATATTAAAATACTTGAGAAAAACATTTGTAACAGAGAAAAACATGGGTAAACCCGAATGTAATAATTATCAAAAAAGTTTGCAATGGGATGCCAAAACATTAAAAGTGGACCAGACTACTTTATGGTTACGAGGCTATAACTCAGGAAGGAAATGAGATATGGTCATTAAACTTTTTACACATATGTAGGAATATCATCTGTGGTCATGTTAAAAAGTGCAGTGATTAGCCTCTTGGTACTGCTATAATGTGTAAAAAACACAAAAGCAACTATACTTAGTCCAGAGTTAGCTCAATCGACTTGAAAATGGCATGCAGTGTTTTTATCCAAGGTGACCTCATTTTGTATGAGGACATTCAATTATCATGAAATTTGAGCACAAATGCGTTAGTGCTCATAATCCCTTTACAGTTTGTCGGATCAACAAGTGTCTTATACTGTTGGAATTTATGGTTTGTAACATCACGCCCTGCCTCGCCCCACCAGCAGAGGGAAGAGTATTGACTTTTTGTTCCTTCTGCTGCTTCATTGCTCATTTCCTGTTTGGTGGACTATTTAAGCAGCGTGCTCTCATGAGAACGTTGCGAAGTATTGCCAGTCTGATCTGCCTTACAGAGCGTTTATATTCATTGATATCTGCCATGTGTATGATCTTGCCTGTGTTTGTATTTACTGCTTCTTGGATTACCCTTCTTGGATCCAATGCTTCAGTGTCGGCCTCATTACAGAAAACTTTGCTTTCTCTAAATACAACGAAAGTATCACAGCTTCAGGCCGCATTTGCTTACCAAAGCGAAATGCTAAAGGGTTACCAGGAGCAGATTAATACACTGTAATCAGCAAACGAACAGAACCCATGCAGTTGTGAGTTTCCAGACTCACGGAGGAGGAGAGGAGGCGACAACGTCAGCTCAATCTGTGTTTTTACTGCAGTGAAACAGGCCACCATAGTGCAGCATGCTCACACAAAGCCGGAAAGAATGTCAAGTCCATTACCCGTGTGAGTGAGCAGTTTCCTCCTCTTCTCACCAAAGCATTAACTCTCCCAGTACACCTGGCTATTCACAATACTGTTCTTAATCTTACAGCACTAGTATATTCTGGAGCTGCCCTGAACCTCATCAATAAAGAAGTCATTGCCAAGTATAACATCCCTATTCAACCATGCATCCCACCAATTAAGATCAGTGCTGTAAATTACGCTCCCATAGGAGATGGTATCACGCAACAAACCCTACCAGCACAATTACGCGTGGGCCTATTTCACAGAGAAGCTATTTCATTTTATGTTATCGAGGCCCCAAAGTATGAAATTATTTTAGGCCAACCATGGTTATCAGCTCACAATCCAGATTTCTCATGGCATCACAACAAACTCATTCATTGGTCCACCCTTTGCCATACAAATTGTTTACAAGCAATAATTGAAAACCATGTCTGACCACAAGTATAGAAAGCCCCACTACCACCAAGATTACTAAGATCCCTGCATATTATGATAAATACTCTGAGATTTTCTGTAAAAGTAAAGCTGCCCAATTACCCCCACATCGCTCGTGGGACTGTGCCATAGACTTATTATCTAATGCCATGCCTCCCAAAAGTAAGGTTTACCCACTGTCATGCACCGAAACCCAGGCCATGGAGGAATACATCCAGGAGGCGCTAAACTTAGGCTTCATCCGTCCATCTACATCTCCAGCTGCAGCAGGATTCTTCTTCTTGGAGAAGAAAGATGGGGGACTAAGCCCTTGTATCGATTATCGTGGCTTGAATAACGTAACAGTCCTGGTCATGTGATGTCGTTTAGCTGAGAGGAGCGAATTTTCTGCTCTCACGCTTACCACCACCACAATTAATAAAGGACACTGACTTTGAACTATATTCGGTAACAGTTGATGATCCCATATGATCGAGGAGTTTTAATAATTCGAAATAGTCTGAAAAGATGACAGAAACACCTGTAACCAGAAGTAAAGAGAAAACGAAGCAGGCCGCAGCTTCGGATCAAGATGGTGAAAGTGGCCTGGAGGGCCTAAACACAGAGCGAATAATTCATAGCATCACGGTGAACATCACAGCCGTAATGGAGAGCAAATTCAATAAGTTCGCCGAGACTCTAGATGCTATTGCTTCTAAAGTTTATGACAACAGTGCACGGCTTGAAGAATTAGAAACCTGTGTGTCTTATACAGAAGATAAGGTTTATTTGATGGACTCTAAACTGGATGTGTACGTGAAGAAAGTTGAGGAGCTTACGGAAAAGTTTGATGACTTGGAAAACAGGAGTAGACGTGACAATATTATTATCACCAACTTACCGGAAGGTTTGGAAGGACATCAGCCAGTTGAGTTTTTTGAGTCGTGGTTGCCGCGGTTTGTCTGGATTGTCATGATGGTTGGATGAAGATGGACAGGGCTTATAGGCTGGGAAGAAAAGTGGACTCCGTATCACAGAAGCAACGGTGATTCCGTATCCCCGAGCGGTGATTATTAAGTTACACAGCTTTGACGAAAAGGTCCGGGTTTTATCTGCTGCTAAAGTTAAAAAACATCTTATGTTGGAAGGCCGACGAGTGAACATTCGACAGGATCTCTAATTCTCCAGGATCTCTCACAAATGGTCCGTCAGAAGCACTGTGGATTTAAACATATTTGTAGCGCGCTCTTACAACGCTCTTAAGTTTAATATGCTGTTCCCGGCCACCTTACAAGTTTACTTTGAGAGTGGAACAATGACTTCTTCCTCTTTACAACAGGCTCAGGACTATCTGAATTCGATCACTAATGAATAAGTGGAGAGTCAAATATTGAGCTTTGTTATGGGACATCTGATTTCTCGAGTTATGCTCTTATGGACAAGGTATGAATGTTAACAATTTACTTACTGCAGGGAGACCAACTGTTTTAGGTGAATTGTTTTCTCTTTTTTTTTGTTATCGACGTGCTAAGATCGTCAAGAATTTGTGTGTCTCTAATATAGGCTTATATATAAAGGCGTTGTGGTGGTGGGGGCGAGAGTTTGGTGGGGATTTTATTATTTTGTCTACAGTATAAAGTAGTCCTTATCTGGATGCAGGCAGTCAATCCTCTAACTCGTGACCCATGTGTTTCAAGATGTGTTTTGTTTTTTGTTTGTTATGTTTATGTGTTGGTCTGGTTATTCTTTTGACCTTTTTTAGAGAGATATATGCTGTTATTATTTGTATAAATATGCGGTGTTGTATCTTGGTACCAGAGTTAAGCACATTGGAAGTTTAATTAATTTTTGCAGTTACTTTTTGGTGTGAATTAAAAATTCAGAGTTGGAATGTGAAGGGGATCAATCATGTTATTAAAAGGAAAAAGATTCTAACAGCCTTGAAGAAAGAGAGGGTGCATATAGCGTTGCTCCAAGAAACACACTTATCAGATACTGAACATAAAAAATTGGTCCAGGACTGGGTGAGTAAAGTTTATTCTTCTTCTTTTACATCTAAGAAGAGAGGTGTAGCAGTGCTTATCCACAAACATTTACCATTTATGGTGGGAGAAGTCATATCTAATTCAGTAGGCAGGTTTGTTTTGGTTACAGGGACACTCTTTGGTGAATATGTAGCATTTGGCTCAGTCTATGCTCTTTACCATTTTGGGTGGTGACTTTAATTGTGTTTTGAATCCGGAATTGGATCAAAAACCACCTAAAAAAGTCTATTCTAAAAAAGAACAGGCGCTGCAGGAGCTTTGTAATGATCTTAATTTGTTTGTTGCCTGGAGAGTAAGCCAACTGAGAAAGATTACACTTTTTTTTCTTCACCTCATCAGACAATTTCAAGAATTGATTATTTTTTAACATCAAGATTGGTTCTAGACAGAATTAACATATAGGGACAATTAACATGTCAGGCCATGCTCCTGTAACATTGAGTATAGCACCACCATATAGATGCCCAAAATATTCAAATCCTGGCAATTGAATGCTTCTCTTTTAAATGATCAAGAATATTTGCAATATTTGAAGAGCCAATGGACTTTTTTTCTGAAGACAAATAGTACCGACAATGTAAGTGCATCTCTTCTTTGGGACACAGGGAAGGCGTTCCTCAGGGGATCTATCATTTCCTATGCGTCAGCTAAGAAACACACAGCCTGGAATATGCAGCTGAATTTACAGTCACAATTAGAGGAGCTTGACAGGAAATTCAAAAACTCACCCAGCGATAAGTTGTATAGAGAGCTTATAGCCGTTAGGTCGACATTGGATCAGTTGCTAACTCAGAAGGCAGAAACTGCTGTATTTTGTGCAAAACAAAGACTGTACAAATTAGGAGATAAACCAGGGTGTCTTTTAGCAAGGCTTGCAAAACCAAGATTGAGTACCAACATTATTACAGGCCTCAAAGACTCAAATGGTGCTTTGCAGGTGACCACTACAGCTATTAATAAAACAATGAGGGATTATTATCAACAGTTATATTCATCTGATGTTGAAATTAATAATTTTTTGGAGAACATTCCTCTACCTTTTTTATCGGAGGAAGATAGGAATATACTATGTAAATTAATTTCTAAGCAGGAGGTTATAGATGCCATTAGGTCACTTAAAAGTGGAAAGTCACCAGGGCCTGATGGCTTCATTCCAGAATTCTATAAGGAATGTAGAGATATGATAATTGACCAGCTTCATAATATGTATATCCACTCCTTTGAATCTGGGTGTCTTCCATCTTCATTGTACCAAGCAAATATTTAATTAATTTAAAAAAAGACAGACCCTATGTGGAATGCTCCTCTTATCATCCCGTATCTTTAATCAATGTTGATGCTAAAATACTATCTAAAATAGCAGCCAAGAGGTTGAAGGTTTATTTGCCACAACTTATTGTACCAGATCAAACTGGGTTTATTCATCATAGTTATTCACTTACAAACATAAGACGTCTTATGGGAATTGCACAGTATTGCTATACAACTCAATCTAAGGCTATGGTCATTTCTATGGATGCTGATAAAGCTTTTGATCGCTTGGAGTGGAAGTATTTGTTTAAAGTTCTATGACGTGTGGGTTTAGGGGACAACTTTGTGAGATGGGTAATAATAATATATAGGGCACCACAAACAGCAGTTCTAACAAATGAATTATGTTATCCTCCGTTTGATTTGAAGAGAGGCACCAGACAGGGCTGCCCTTTATCACCTTTGTTATTCGCGCTGGCCATTGAACCTTTGGCAGTATCTATTAGGCAGAGTCAACAAATTAAGGGAATTCAGATTGATAGTATTATTCATACCATATCATTGTATGCTGATGATATGCTTTTATTTCTTTCTGAACTGTCTGTACCAGCCTTGATTAATTTGATAGATAGTTTTAGTTCTTTCTCGGGTTACAAGATTAATTTTAATAAATCAGAGGCTACTCCATTGGGTAAGTTGGGAGATTCTGCCCCATTTTTAATGTTTCCCTGTAAGTGGTCACCTGAGGGATTTAATTATTTGGGTGTTCATTTTTCTCCCAATCTTAAAAAGTTGTTTAATCTAAACTTTGTCCCAGTTTTGAAAACAGTGAAAAATGACTTAGATCGGTGGATAGACCTTCCAATTTCTTGGATCGGTAGAATAAATCTGATAAAAATAAACGTACTGCCTAGATTATTGTATCCTTTGCAGATGATTCCATTATATATTCCTAAAAGGATCTTTACAGACTTTGAAAAGCATCTTAGTAGATTTATTTGGAATAAGAAAAAGCCTAGAATTAAGCTATCCAAATTGCAGTTACCTGTAGATAGAGGAGGCTTTGCATTTCCTGAACTACGTTTTTATAATTGGGCCTGTCATATAAGAATTGTTATAAGGTGGCTTCAACAGACTCCTAAAACAGAAATAGATTCATGGTTTGTTCGTCCCTTCTCTCTACATTCGGTGGTTACTTCAGAATGGAAGTCCATTGGCTCAGTCCATTGGTTTCCGTTTAGCGTTCTTTGTCCGGTTTCACACTATTGTTATGCTTGTGTGTACGGGTGTTCTACGTTTCCTGTTTCCCTCGTTCCCTGTATGGATTATCTGCTATTAAAACATTGTTGGATTATATTCGACGTTGTTGTCTCTCCTTCGCTCCAGAAGCCCGTGCACGTTAATCGTGACAACCCCAATGTGGTCCTACATTTTTACATCCATCTGTCTGCTATTTTGATTTTTGGTATTTATATGATTTTATTCAAACCACCAAACTACATCTTAAAGCATCAGTACATAGCCAGTCATGTAACAGCAGATTGTTGTTAGAGCTGCTATCAGTAACTTATGTTACTTAACGCCTTCCATGTTAATTTCTCATATTCACAACCATAAACATCATGGCATCATCCATTTAGACAGTTTTATCACTTTAACTAATCATTAACTAATCATCGTCATGATTACAGACTGCAGCTTTAATTTGCCAGAGGAGAACTGGCCCTCCCTGCCTGGTTTCTCCCAAGGTTTTTTTCTCTATTTACTATTCACTGGAGTTTGGGTTCCTTGCCACTGTCGCCCTGTTGGCTTGCTTAAAGGGAGTCTACTGACACTAGGTTATACACCCCACTCAGGAAACACTGTAATATTAGAAATAATATTGCAATTATTTCCCTTATAAGTTTGTGGATATATGTATATGTGTTTGTGTATACATTGTTTTTGTTTGTGTGTGCTTTTTATCTTTATATTTAGATTTATTTTATTTTCAAGTTTCAGAATACACTGTAAATATCCTTGGATAATTTTGTCTTTTGTACAGCTGCTTTGCAACAATGTACCATTGTGAAAAGCGCTTTATAAATAAACTTGAACTTGAACTTATTTCATGCAATAAAATGAAAATTAATTATTTAAAAATCATACAATGTGATTTTCTGGATTTTTTTTAAATTCTGTCTCTCACCGTTCAGATCTCTCAATTCTTTGTAAGTGGGAAAACTTGAAAAATCGGCAGTGTATCAAATACTTATTTGCCCCACTGTACCAAGAAATCCAAGCCAACAGACGAAGACGCCCACCCCCCATTATCAACCAGGTCAACAGGTCTGGCTCTCAACAAGGGACCTCAATTTGCAGCTGCCCTGCAGGAAGCTCAGCCCCAGGTATGTAGTTTCTTTCAAAATACTCCGTCAATGATGTTACATACCAGCTCGAGTTTCCTGCTAACTATAGGATCTCTCCTTCCTTTTATGCTTCAAACTGGTCCACCCGGATGCTGACCCCAACACGGAGTCCCAAGAGCCGCCGCCACCTCTGGACATAGACAGAAGTCTAGCCTACAGGGTGAACGAGCTGCTGGACTCCAGGCATTGAGGGGGTCAGCTCCAATATCTGGTGGACTGGGAGGGGTACGGTCCTGAGGAAGGATCCTGGGTAACTGCCAACGACATCCAAGATCCCTCTCTCATCGAGGAGTTCCACAGAGCCGGACCCGACCGGCCAGCACACACACCATGGGGACGTCCTTGTAGAGCGCCAGAAGGCGCTCATAGGAGGGGGGATTTTTTAACATCATGCCCTGCCTCGCACCACCAGCAGAGGGAGCCCTCGCCAGAGTATTGACTGTTTGCTCCCTCTGCTGCTTCATTGCTCATTACCTGTTTGGTGGACTATTTAAGCAGCGTGCTCTCATGAGCATCAGTATTGTCAGTCTGATCTGTCTTACCGAGCGTTTATATTCATTGTTATCTGCCACGTGTATGATCTTGCCTGTGTATTGGATTACCCTTCTGTTTGGTTGCCTGGTTTTTGGATTGCTTATTGTTTTGACCCTCTGCCTGATTACTCATTTTGCCTCAGCCTCACGATTTGTATTTGTTTGCATGGTTGGACTGTCTTTTGTGTTTTTGACCCTTTGCCTGTTTTCAAGTTTTTGTCTTTTGTATTTACTCTTAATAAAACTTCCGCATATGGATTCATCCAATGCTTCAGTGTTGGCCTCATTACATGGTTCAAGATTAATAAAGCACATTAATTTTTGTCCAATTTCATTTGTCATCAAATTTTCCCTCCGTTTTCAATTTTTGCAAAACCTAATTTTTTTTAGGTTAAGGTTTTTCCTTCTCCTAAGGTTTTCCGACCGATCAGAACCAAACCATGCTAAAATATTCTCTGGAGTCTAAATGTAAGTAATTATATTTAAATTCACAATATTACACAAATATATTTACACAAAAAAGTTACATTTTTAATCGCGTTGGCGATAAGATGCCAAAACATTTAAAGTGGGCAAGGCAACATTTTGGTTTTGTGGCTATAACTCTGGAAAAGAATGAGATATGGTCACCAAATTTGGTACACATATGTAGGAGCACTATAATGTGAAAAGGTAGCGCTTTAATGTGAAAAAAAACACAAAAATGACTTTAACTAATCCAAAGTTAGCTCAATCAACTAGAAAAATTGCATGCAGTATCTTTGTCCAAGGTTTGTCACGACTGCTTATGAATATACTTGATTATCTCAAAAATCATGCCTGCCATTGGCCAAATTTGAGGTTATTTGAAAAACCTACTTTTTGTGAACTTGTCCTAGGTTTTTCACTGACACTTAAAATAAACAGTGCAGTAAAAATCTTGAGACTGTGTAAGTCAAGAATTATCAAAAAAATTATCGCATTTGGAAAGCTATAATAGAGTCGTATCAGAAATGGGCCGTGTTATTACCAATAAGTATTATTACCAGTAAGTCTGTATTTCCTAAACATTGTGTCACTTACAAAAGACTTAGAACAGACTTTAAAATAGCCCCCAGTTATCAGAATTAAATGCATGTAACAACTATACAGTTTTCTGAGAAGACACAGGTGGTGATGGTGCTGTAGTGCTTAGGCCCGTCATCGCTGCTTGCAGCTATATTTTCATTGTTGTCTTCAAAGAAAAGTTGTCTTCATTGTCCTCAATTTAATGTAGTTTAATTTAAATTATTTATTAAATTAAACTTTAATTTATTAAATTATTAATTAAGACCTTCATACATAGATGCAGCCAAATAGGTAACATTAAGCATTTTACCTGAAGAAGTTGATTATGCCCTGAAAGTCTCCAGGAATGAGCACAATAAGAGATATAATCGTGGTGAAAATGAGGGCTGGAGAAGGAGTGAGCCGTTGCATGTGGGCCATGGCCAGAATATCTGGCTGTAGGAGAAAGAATAATTGAGGAAATACTGTTAATAATACTAAGATTAAGCGTGAACTAAAATTAATGTTGTCAGTAGCACTATAAATGTTATCACTTGAATATTAACATTTTTATAAAAAGTGTTTATTATATCTTTATATTAAATATTCTATAATCCGAAATAATCTTACTCCCAAACTATTTTTAAGAATTTAATAATAATACGTTTTTGGGTAACACATTACATTAAGATTACATTTGTTAACTACTACATTAGTTAACATGAACAATAACAATGAACAATACTTCTAAAGCATTTATTAATCTTATTATAATAATTTTAACATTTACTAATACATATTCAAAAATACATGTTGTATCTACTAACAACAGTTTAAGTACAATAAACTAACATGAATGAACAATTGTATTTTGTATTACCAAATATTTAAAAAAATAAATCCTGGAATTTTTTTTTAGCTCATTGTTAATGTTAAATAATGCATTAATTTGTTTATGCATAACTATATTTAATGAATGAGACATTTTTGTAAAGTGATTTTTCTTACCATGTGTCCCTCTCTTGCTGTTACGTAACACACTCGTCCTCCACTGAAGAAAGATCCATTTAGCGATCCAAAGGCAGAAATTGCTGCAGCAACAGACATCACCCAACCCCATCCTCCTAATACTTTATTCCTTTTACAAGAGATAAAGTACTTTCACATCACAATATATAAATAACCCTCTGTCCTAACATTTATGCATTTTTGAATGGATACACACTAACAATGTTTCCCTTTCAGGAACTGCATCGAAACGCGTTGGGAATGCCTCCAGCTTTTATGCACTCTGAATCACATGTAAAATCCAACCAATCGGGGGGCGATACGTCACAGACATGGTGACATCACGACCAGGAAGCTTAAAAGCATGTGCGATGAGCAACTCGGGTTAGCTTCATTCATTTAGCGAAGCGCTCTATGTTGCATTGTGTGTCCAAATCTTTCTCTTCCTCTATCCTTTCTTTCTGGGGAAAGCATTTAAGTAAGCATGCCAAGGGCGAAGGGAAAGACAAAAGGGTGCAAAAGTGAAAATTAGCAGCAGCACTTTAGAGTGTGTTCCTCCCTGCCCGCGTTTCATAAAAGGTGGGGATACACGCGCTCTATGCGTTGTCTGCCTGGGAGCGAAGCTTGCTGAGTCAGCCCTTGAGGGGGCTGGCTGTGTGCATTGTGAGCGCCTCTCTGCGCTCGCTTCGCTCCCGGAAAGCTCTTTTTGAGGGGGGAGCCTTCACCAGCGTTCCTCGTGGTGCTGGCCACAACTCTGCTGAGGCAGAGCGGCGGCTGCATTCATGGGGTTCACAAATTGGTCTAATGGAGGGAATTGAGACGGGCCCGTCCCTATCTCATTCTTTGCCCACCAGCTCATCTGCTCTCTCTTCGGGTGCGGAAGCCTGCTCTGCTTCTGTGCGGCCAAGAAGCCTGCTTGACGAATGCTTCTTGAGCAACCAGTCTGTACCTCCACGCAGAAGCCTTTCTTTCTTCCTTGACTTGCACACTGAGGTGTCCAAGGCATGGGGAAGGCCATACACGTCACGGCTATTTACCCCTGCCACTAATTACTGTGGTAACGTGGCAGGGCTAGACGAGTATGGCTATAAGACGATGCCCCGGGTAGAGCAGACTCCTGCCAGCTATCTTTCCCCTGGTGAGGCATTGTCTTTGAAGGCTCCGTCCCTGCCCTCTAAGCCGCTTAGAACTATATCAGCGCTTTTGGCCAGGGGGTACACGGCTGCAGGTCAAGCGGGTGCCTGCCTCCATACTATGGGCATACTGCAGGCATATCAGGCTGACCTGCTAAAGGACCTGGATGAGGGTGGCAATCTCACTCCTGAGGGGGTGGGTGAGCTACGAAGATGCATGCCACCAAAGATGCATGCCACCAAAGAGACCACCCGTGCGGTTTATGGCAGCTCTGGTGGCAGCCGAGAGGCACTTGTGGCTGACCCTGTCCCAAATAAAAGATCAGGACAGTGTCTTCCTTTTGGATGCCCCGCTGGTGCC
The DNA here is from genome assembly GCA_036877625.1 of Ambastaia sidthimunki. Taxonomy (NCBI): domain Eukaryota; kingdom Metazoa; phylum Chordata; class Actinopteri; order Cypriniformes; family Botiidae; genus Ambastaia; species Ambastaia sidthimunki. The sequence goes on along the minus strand of JAZGTK010012841.1, from coordinate 2,666 downwards.
TCCTGGCCTGTTTGGTGGCACTATTAATACGGTAGTCGACAGGTTCCAGGAGGCCCGTAAACAAGTGGAGGCATTTCAGCGGTTCCTCCCTCGCTGCCCTCAGTCCCTTAGGGCTGCTGGCTGGGAGCAGCCCGGGCTGTGTACCAGCTCCTCACATAGGGACACAAAAAAACAGAGCGTCGCATCCCACTCACCCCCTTTAAGGGTACGGGTGACATGGCGCTTTGGGTCGAAGCCCAGGAAGCAGAGACAGGATCTAAGGACCGTCCTGCTTTCCAAGAGGCTTTCGACCAAGAGACCCTGACAGTTACAGGTCAGGGCCCGGGGGGGTAGCCCCATCTGGGCAGCAGCAGGTAGCACCTCCTATGTTGGTGCCTGCACCTCCCCAGTGCCCCTCGAATGCGTGCGCCCCTATAAGGCCTCTACAGTGGTGGCTAAAAACCAAGGGGTTTTCTCAGAGGGGAAATCCTTTCCACAAGGTCAAGGTCATGCGGCGCTGCCTTCAGGCCTTAGATATATGGAAGAAACCTTGGTTCCTCAATCAGGGCCCGGTTCTGGGAGCTCTTTGTCGCCATGTCTCACTTGCGACAGATGCATCCCTCATCGGTTGGGATCGCCCGCGATCTGTGGAGAGGTCGTCATTTTTCCTGTGCACCAACAACATAGCTGTGGTATCTTATATCAATCACCAAGGAGGTCTGCACTTGCACCCTCTATACAAGTTGGCACACCACATCCTTGTGCTGCGGGATTTGTATAGCACTATGGCCTTGATATTCGAGCCACTCCCAGCTCTTCTATCCTCATGCCTTAACTGTGCAATTTCACACAGGAGGCAGGCATCTCGTTCCCATAGCGTTTCAACGCGGCTCGAGTTCCTGAAGGGGAATGTCTCAAGTTATGTATGTAACTCTGGTTCCCTGAAGGGAACGAGACGCTGCGTCGCTGGCCATACTTCTGGTACCCTACCTGCGCTCGCTTCATTCATTTTCGAAACTAACCCAAGTTGCTTAGCGCACATGCTTTTAGGCTTCCTGGTCGTAACGTCACCCCGTCTGTTACGTATTGGTTGAATTTTACATGTGATTCAGAGTGCATAAAAGCTGGAGGCGTTCTCATAGCGTTTCTATGCAGTGTCTCGTTCCCTTCAGGAAACCAGGGTTACATACGTAACTCGAGACGATTTTACTAGTTTCAGTATTTGTATATTGTATTACCTGACCATGAAAAAACTTGGTTTTTCAGTGAAAAGCTCAGTATCTTACCCCCAAGTAACTGCTACTGCACTTGATGATATCATCTCTGTGGGAGTCATGACAACTAGGTAACTGATGTTGACTAGTAGGTAGAGTATGGTTACCATGGGGATAGCAATCATTAGTGCCCTCGGCAGGTTTACCTTTAAAGACAAAATCACTTCATAAATGAAAAAATTGTGATAATATTGCATTACATATTTACAATATCCAAAGCGACATCAAGGTATACATTTTTTATCAGTACTTGTATTCCCTGGGATCGAACCCACAACCTTTGCACTGCTAACGCAATGCTCTACCAGTTGAGCTACAGGAACACTATATAACATATATAACATAGCAGTTATAACTGACATTTTAGCATTAATCAACTTAATCATATAACAATATCATCTGACTTGATTTGATTACCTCCCTTTTTATAATGTATAAACACTGCATGTAATCACAACATTGCAGAAGATGTTATCTTACCTCTGGCCGTTTTACCTCCTCAATTACACAGTTTAGGTTGGACCACCCAGAATATGACCACAGGCACTGATACAATGCCATTCCAATGTGACTGACATCAAGTTTTGTCCCTGCAAATGCATTCTTCACATTGCTGAGACTGCCATAGTTTCCCTGTGCAAGTGTTACTATTCCTCCTACAACTATTGCCATTAGACCTACCAGTTTGGCCACCAAAAAGATCAGCTGAATAGCCATAGAAAATCGTACATTTAGAACATTGGCAGTAGCAACCACCAAGATACACAAAGCAGCAATACACTTCACTACCAGTATAGGAGGGGTACAGCCAGGGTAAAATGGTGCCACAGCATACCTTGCGAGACTTATGGAAATAGCTGTAATCCCACATGGCTTTACCACAAACAGTATTGTATATGCCACACAAAATGCAGGATAAGGTCCATAAACACGCAGGATGTATATGTAGTTTCCTCCTGATTCTTTAATTATGGTACCCATCTCAGCATATGACAAAGCAGCACACATTGCCAATATACCACAGACTGCCCAGATGGTCAGACTTGCCCCAGAACTTCCAACATAATCTAATACAAACTGCGGAGACATAAAAATTCCTGAACCTATCATGCAACCTGCAACCATAGATACAGCACTTGTAAGTCCCAGCTCACGCCTCAGATGTAAGTTTTTATTTTCTGCACACATGCTACCAAAATATTAAAGATGACTATTGTGCCTGAGATCTTCAGTTCAAAAGGAGATGAAATGAAGAAAGAGAAATGCTTTAAATTCTGGTGTAATATTAACTACCTAGAATGTACTTTAACAACAACAACAACAGAGATTTTAACCTATCTCTGTAATCATTACTGCAAAGTTGCACAACACAAACTGGAATATTTTTCTTCCAACAATATCTCATAGAGAAAT